>JACGCK010000160.1:0-103433 GCA_014925825.1 Pholiota molesta | reverse complement strand
TTGTTACGTGAGTGAATCTGGATTCAAAAACTTGGTAACCTTCATGTGCAATACTCAATGATTCATTTGTTATAGCATTCTTGACATTCTGGTCGTTGATTATTCTGCCAAGACTGTGCTTCCCGAACTGGCACGATGTATCGCACTGCTGCCGAATTTGCATACCGTCCAAATTCATTTTGATGTTAGCAAGCGCAGGCTTATTGCGGAAACCTTCGCTTCCTACGCATATCCTAATATTCGCACTGCATGTGTCTCGACGGATGGAACCTCCTTCCTGTGTTCTTGTCCCGGACTAAAGTCGCTTATACCTGGGGAGGACAAAGCATATTTCTTGTATTGTTTTCAAGAAGTTGTCCCTAGATGTCCTTCCATTGAAATACTTGGACCTATACCATGTAGAGACCATTATAGCGGAGAGTTAGGTAACTATATACGTGAGTCCTACTTCGTTATTTAGGGTCGGCCAGCATCTGACAAACTCCATTTTTTCTGTGGTTCAGTGCAGATTGCAAGATTAAAGAATCTGCGCAACGTTATTTTCAAGCTAAACTGTTTTCCGCTTGATTCAGTAAGGTTTTTTGCTGTTATCAATGACTTATGGCGTGGTCTAACGTACAATGATTAGGAGATGAAAGCACTTTGGAAGATTAACAATTTGCAAATAACAAAATTTATATTTAAATTGGTTTTACTCGAGGAATACAAGATAGAGGCGTGGAAAATAAAGATGGAGCAAATTCTGTGTAGAACAGGAACACTGAGTGAAGGAGAGCATAAAAAGCTGATTGTGACTATTGTGTAATTATGCTTTGGCTACGTATAAACACATTTTCAATAGGTCTGGATCCAGACATATCCGACAAATATGCCTCGCACGCAGCGAATTTCTAGCATGTGAACTTACAATATGGAATCATTTAGAAAGCCCTAGTACAATATGTTGGGGAACGAGGGCGTAAACATAAATAAGCGCCCACAACAATCACGTGTGTGGATGAACTTGTTGAAATATTGATGAATGCATCGTCTTCACCAAGTCTTCGCTTACTACTTTAGTTCCTGGCCAATTTCTCGCTCCTTTCTAGCTTTCCAAGACTTCCGTTCAACAACACCGAATTTCTGAACGTCGGGCCCTGAGCCAGCAGACTGAGCTAACGCCTTCACCAATCACTTCACTACTTCTAAGCAACATGAGGGCGCTCCCTTCCCTCGCAGACGAGATCTACCGAGATTCTGTAGTACTCCCCAGCGTTACCCCTTCCAGTCAGCCGTCAAGAGAGGGACACTGAGAATGAAGTCTACGTCACCGACGGGCTTAACACCAGCTGGATGCGCTGGCGCGCATATGCCGGACGTTGCGCCTGGTCAGTGGGAGCGCGTAGAAGTCTACGATTACATGGACCTGGGTCAGGGCTCTCTCTGAGTGTTGCTATAGGAAACAACTCCAAGCCGCTGGGGGCAGTAGAATATATGCTGGGGAGTTGCTTCGCCAACTGGAAGTTCTCGCTGTTCGGAACCCTAACCTGGCAGAATGCGTCAGGTGTCAAGTGAGTAGAGCATTCCTCTGACAGCGTTATTTGTATTATAATAACAATACACTTTCCCCCTTTTCATTGACACGTACAGAGTTCTCGTCCGAGTCGTCGTCAATTGTTCCGCCAAGTCTAGCACAGTCCAACTTGACTTCGACATCGACGGTATGCAGCACAAGGACAGCGTCGCCCCGTACACGTATCCGCAAATCCGTACTGTATGTACCACTGCCCCAAAGTGACGCATGTCGTGGTATCGGAACACCAGTGGTATGAGATAGTGCACATTTTGGAGAGCATACTTAGTCCCGAGGTGTGCGTTGATTGAACACTTGGCACAATTAATCTAGTCGGTCTCAGATCTTCGTTGAAGTCTTTTACATGTGAGTACTTTCTACGTTGTGGACATCAAGGGCACTGTAATGGTCCGTTTCTTTTGCGCTGCCTGTTATATAGCGCTGCCTTCACGGTTTAAACATTTGCGCGATGCGGTGAGCCTTGCTCCATCAATTGTGATCACCTTTCTATCCACCTGATGCGTGTTATCTAGGATATGAATCCCCTGTGGACGATGACGAGGCTACAAACAGTGAGACTGACGATCACTGGAAGGAGATTAGTTCCGGAATCTGCAATCGAGGAATGGAAGTCACTTGAGGATGGAGGAGTGGCTTTCCAGAACGCCACAATTGACCGAAGGGGCGCGCGAGGAGCTAATTGTCACTATCGTGTAACGATGAACAGCTCCTTACTTACTCGTACATTAGATTTGCATTAGAATATGGAGCACCAGGTACTGTAGATCGAGTATTATTATATTCCCCTGTTGTGCTCCTTTGGGTGGAATCTGGGTGGAATACCCTGGTGGCTATAGGATGCCAATGGAGCGCTACACCACGGCTTCCAAGTGATCAAAGATGGCTTAGGCGCTAGGTGGCTAGCCTGAGCTAGGTGCAATTTAGGTAGGAGATAGGACCCCGGAATATACTGATAGATGCGTGATTTTAAACGGCCATATTTTGGAGGTTTTTATCCAAACAACTTTTGGGCGTTTTGGCCGGTTTTTATCCAAAAAATTCTCCAGGCGTCCAAATATACTGTTTTTTATCCAAACTTTGGTACTGGCCTAAGAAAAATACCCCAAGGCTAAATTTTTGCTCCCAAGCCTGTTTTTTATCCAAAATTTGCTACAGGCCTACGAAAAATACCCTCAGGCTAATTTTTTGCTCCCAAGGCATCTCGCGCACTTTCTGAGTACATTGCATTGAGACTTAGTGTTATGCAAAAATGATCATTTCTGGAGGGCCCGTTAAAAATCTAAACCTTCATTGACGTTGTCCGAATCTAGCATTATATACAAGCAGTGGATGGTTCGAGGTGGACGTTGCGTTCAGCAATAAGTCAAATTTCCGTTGTTACCATCAATAGCGGCTACGATGTAATGACTAACACGTAGTATAAATGTCTTCTAGCAATTATTGAGTATATAAATAGTTATGAGTGGTAGTCTGGTAAATTCTTATATGGGAAGTATGGAGCCAATGCTTGGGCTAAACTTTTTGGTTTGAGTCTGTGAAAGGCCACTTTTTTATCCAAAAAAATTCCAGCCCATCCTTCAGAGTAGCGTTCTTATCCAAACATTTTCAGGTAGCATTTTGCTCAAAATGTGTACTTTTTTATCCAAATAGCCCTGTGCCATCTGGTCCAAAATCATCAAATTTTATCCAAAAATCGCCTCACGTATCTATCAGTATATTCCGGGGTCCTTAGGAGATCCATACGTCCATACGTACGCCAAGCGTATCAAAGCGTATCAATCAGCTAAAAAGCCTCGGAAGACTCAACGGTGGCAGTAGACCAAGAGTAGACCAAGAGTAGACAGACTATTTAGAGTCTTACTGCGAGCTTTATTTAGCATTTCGATTTTAGCTTGCGTGTAGTTAATTGCATCACTGTCGAAATAAGCACTTCGCATTTGAAATTCAGATGTTAGGGGCGTAGTGCCATGTATTGCCAATTGGTAGTTCGTGAGCATCGAGCTGGCGTCAAGCACCGTCGATTCATGGCGCTTAACCAAAGTAGGAAGGTCGAGTTAGATCGGTTTTCGACTAGCTGCCTTAACGACTGAGTCCGACTGACTAAACCCCTCTAAACCCGCACGGCGACCTATACAACAACTGCTGATTCCTACTGCACGTAATCGTTTCTCGTTCGAAATACCTCTCTCATAGAATGCATCCTTCCCTGTACGAGCTCGTCAGTCACGAAATCAAAGGCAATTCAATCGACATCGGGTTTGGACTCAGAGCATGCATGATCAAGAATGGATACATGAAATATTGACATGGGAGCAACGCCGAGGCGTGAATTGGAATACAAACGTATGGCTCCCCATCATCTCCCATCATGTGAGCGTCGCTCGTCGACGAGCTGTAGACAAACGGGAAGTGCTGGGGTAGCTTTGGGATTGGCGACCAGGAGACAGGGAAGAGAAGGCGGTGTGCAAATTAAATTCATGTACGGCGCAACAGCATCCGAGTGGCAGCCGAGGAAGGCCGGCCGTCGTTCATCTGCGCCGGTGCGTGCATAAGGCTGCCTGATAACCAGAGCGCGATGGAGGCAGCTGGGGATTTTGGACTGCTTGCTTCTCTTCTCCCCATGCCCACTTCGTTTACGCTGAGTGAGTTCGCCGAGCTGGTGTCGACTGCGCTGCGTGGCTATGCGTTTGAAGACGGCTACGGCCTGCGCGAGGCGCCGGCTGCGTCCAGGGACGGCGTTCGGTTAGAGGCTTCTTCCAAGGCAAGTCTCCGCGATTTAATTTATTTTAGCCTCCCTGCGAAACGCGTGATCAGCGGTCTTGTTCGCCTTGCAGCGCTTTCCCATCAACGTCTCTTTTTTCTGGACCTCCTTGTCCGTCCGCTCGTTTTCTGACTGACGCCCTTATCCTACCTAGTACACGAACAAATACCCAGCAGACTGCGAAGACGATGCGCATCTAGTCGACTGTGACGCCTCCAATTCAAATTCGCCCCATCACAGATCGCCGTACAATTACAATAACCACTATACTAATTCCACCCATAACATGTTGCTCGTCGCTCCCCCGGGCCAACTTCCCCCCTCAGCCACCCCTATTCTCTCAGCAACCATGTCCACCATCGACCTCGGCTCGAATTGTTTGAGCATGGGCATGGGTATGGGCAGCTCCGGCTGCGGCGGCACCTATAGCAAATCCGCGCTTGAGGCCATGGACGCCTCAAATACGCACACTACTCCTACACCACGACAACGACAACGACGACATCTCCTTCCACGCCATCACCATCACCCCATCACCAGCGCTCACTTACTTTGTTCGCGAAAATCAAACGACAGCTGTCGAAACCCAATGTCGCTTTACCTTCGCCTTCCCCCTCTCCTACTAATACCTCCCACCCCAATGCCCTTTTGGTGCCCAGCGCAGACCTGTACTACTCCCCTCCCGCGGAGCAAATCCGTCGATCCGACCGCGTCTCCTTCGCACCCGCACCCTCCTTCCACTCCGCCTTGCCCGTAGGCACCGCACCTGCGACACCGGAAACTGCCAGCTTAGTGTCGTTGTCAAATAACATAACCGCGGCTCCGAACCGCCACCCCAAGCAAAAGAAGGCTGTCAAGCAGCAGCAGCGAAGAAGACGGCGGCGGCACTCGTCTGCCGAGTCGGATTACTCGCTCGTGTCCCTGTCAGCCGTCTCTACGTCGCAGGAATCCGGCTCCATGCTCAGCTTTGCAGGGCCCTCGACGTACTCGGACGAGAGCGCGCTCGCGGGCGGCGGCGGGTCGGTTACCTTCTCTGTGGATGTCGGCATTCCGTCCATCATCGGTTCGTCCGCGTCCTTCTTCGCGGCCCTGGATCGGGGCATGGACGGGCGCAAGGGCAGGCGAGGCAGCGGCGACGAGGACGACTCCGGGTTCGTCGAGCCCGCGAGCTTCGAAGGCCACTTCGCCTTCCCGGACAGCGCGCGGTACTTCAGCGGGGGCCGACGCAACAGCGACCCGGACGCGAGCTCCGCCGGCCACACCGACACGCCGCACGCGCCCGACGGCGACGCGCAGTCCGTGCACAGCTTCGTGCCGTACCTCCCCCTGGTGATGCAGCACGAGCGCCGCCAGCAGGGCCGCGACGCGCGCGTGTCCCTCGACGACGTCGCCTCGGTCAGCGCGCGCTCGCGGTCCTCCACCGGCTCGCGCGCGTCCACCGTCGCCTCGCGCTCCGTGTCCACCCGCGACTCCCGGCGTGCGCACGCCGTCGTCCCAGCGCCAGCGCCAGCGCGCGTGCGCAGGCACGTCCCGCCGCCGCTGCATCCGGCGCCGGCGCGCGCGTCCGTGCATCGTGATGCGTACCACGTCATGCACCCGTATGTCCTGGAGCAGCAGTACTCGCCGACGTCGAGCGCGTCGAGCCGGTCGCCGATTACGCCGTCGACCCCGTTCTTTACGGCGTCGGAGGCGTCGTTGGAGGATGAAGATGACGCGGAGAGCGATGACGCGTCGAGGATTAGTATGAACGCTACGCGACGGAGCCATAAGGACGATCATCAGAATAAGGTGTGTGTGACAATTTCCTTTCAATAACCACATGCTGATATGTTTTGGTGCCGCGTAGATCCTAAGCGCCCGCCTCTCGATGGACACATTCGGGCATCGCACCACATCGTCACTCCATCCTCGACCCAAAGCGCCCTCGACCATCTGCGTCAACGTGCACCCGCCCACGCCCACGATGCCGGATCTCGCCACAAGCTTCGTCCTCACCCCGCGCTCAGTGTCGAGCGGTGACGTGAGTCCAACGGAGTCGGGTGAGGACGGCGGCAATCGCCACCGGAGCGCCTCGAACGCAAGCGCGGCGAAGAGGCGCTCGCGGCAGAATTTGAAGGGCAAGTCGCCGCCGCTGTCGCCGCCGCCTTCCGGGCCGCTGCCGCTGTTGCCCGCGTCGCCTCCGAGCAGCCATGCGAGTCTAGGTGTCAAAGTGAAGGTGCGCACTTACTTTATGGGTGGTTTCTAGTGCCATGTATGTGATAGCATGCTGACTCTATATTTTTTGTGTATTTCAGGCGGCATATGGTTCTCACTGTCAGCGTGACTCGCTGGTGACGCAGTCCTCCGCTGAATATTCGACCCACCGTCACCCGTCTCCATTCGCGCACACGCTGTCCGAGAGCGAGAGCGAGCTGTGGGACGAGGAAGCCGTCCTCAATATCCCAGGAGATGCCTTCATGTTCCAGCATGCCGAGGCCGTCTCCTCCGACATCCACCAGCTCCTCCTCTCCGCGCAGCCTTTCGTCGCCGAGCTCGGCCCCGCCTCCGCCGTCGGATCCACGACTGACGCCGCGACGGACTCCGAGTCCGACTACGCCAGCTTCTCGTCTGCGCACTCGCACTCGCACTCCGCCTCCTCCTGCGCCCGTTCCGCCGAATCCGACGCGTCCGCCTCGTCGGAGGAGACGCCCTCGGAGTCGGAGCACCGCTCGCGCGCGGCGGCGATCCTCGCGGCGAACACGCGCGCGAACGCGGACGGGTTCTTCATGCCCGTGGAGAAGATCAAGATCGAGATCGCGCGGCAGCAGGCGGCGCCGCCCAGGCAGGCGCGCAGCGGGGGCGAGTGGACGCTCGGGCTCGGGCTCGCGGGGCTCGAGGTGCCGCCGCCGCTGTCCTCCTCGCCCTCGACTTCGTTGGCCGCGTCGGCCGTGTCGAAGGCGGACGAGGCGCGCGCGGGTGCGCAGAGGGCGACGCTGCGCCCGGCGGCGTTCCCGGCGCTCGCGGGCGATGTGGGCGCGGGCGCGGCGGCGGCGGCAACGCTGCTGGTGAAGAAGAAGCGGTCGACGGTGGGCTCGTTCGTCACGCCGTCGGTGTCCGTGACGGCGGCGGCGGAGGATCGGCGCAGTCTGCGCGAGAGGACGCAGAGCGAGTCGGCGCTGGGCGCGGGGGCGCGGTGGAAGGACGCTGTTGGCGTGGAGGTGGATGGTGCTGCCAGCCCGGCGCCGAATGAGGACTGGACGCTGTCGCTGCCCTTGCCGTCGTTCAAGAAGCTGCGGAAGCTGCCTGCTGATGTCGTCGACGCGGATCCGGTTGTATCGCAAGGGCGCCATTCGAACCCGACGCGGATGGGCGGTGTGGACATTCTTGTCACGGACGTCGATGGCAGCGCAGAGGATATCGACATGACGTCGACGGAGAACGCGGACGCCAGCTCAGACACCGACGACCTCCTCTCCACCGAATCCAGCTCCACCCCCGACCCCGCGCCCGTCACCCTCAGCGTCCCGCGCCTCGTCACCCGGGGCAGCGGCATCGAGCGCGCCGCCTCCGCGAGCAGCGCCGGCGAGCCGCGGCCGCGCACGCGGTCGTTCACGCTCGACGACGCCGACGTGGAGCTTCTCGAGCCCGGGTACGCCGCGGCGCACGCGCAGGCCAAGGCGAATGCGGACGAGAACCTCGCGAAGCTGAGCACGCTCTCCGCGGACCTCGCGCGCTTCAACGAGATGCTGCGCGCGGGCGGCTCGCGGCTCCGCCAGGCGCATGCGCGCCGGGGCGGGGCGCATGAGGCGAGGCAGCGCGGGGTGGAGAGCGAGGCCGATGCGTTTTGGCATGTGGGCGATGGCGCGCGCGCGGGTGGCAAAGGGACGCGCTCGGCGCTGAAGCATGCGCGGTCGGTTGGGGTGTTGGATGAGGCACCGCCTAAGAATACGATTTTGCGGATGGCGAGCGTCGGCGATTTGTTGAGTGGGGATAGCGACCATGCGACGGCGAAGGCAAAGACCACGACGAAGGCCGTTTTGCATGACTTTGGACTCGCGACCGGTCCGTCGATCCTTCCGGCGTTGGTCGATAACAGTCCAACTCTGCCACAGCCTGATGCGCCAATTGTAACCCAGCAAGAACCTGACCAAGGCGCATCGACAAACACGAAGAGGCCTTCCAGCTCAGACTCAAACGCGCCCACCATCACGCCGTCGCTGGCGCGTACGACGTGGCGCGATGTTAGTGGCAATAGCGGGAGTTCGAGCTCGACGGTGACTGCGACGCCAGCCAACACCAGCACGAAAATCCGAGCAACGCTCCCGTTCGCGCCTCCTCCGTCAGCGTTTGTACATAAAGCTACTGCCAAGGTCGAGGTTGCGAATGGGACTGTTGGCAACTCCGTGGCGGAAGGTGTTGTTCCTGCGCAGAAGCGTCCTGGATTAGCATCGGGGTCGGCTTTGAACAAGAAGTCAAGTCACACTTTGTCAAGGTCACCGTCATCGCTTAAGACCGAAATAAAAGCAGTCGAGCCGGTCGCGATTGAAAATTCTAGTCAAGGTTCAAAATCTGAAGGTACTGCAGCACATCAAGATGATACGGCGGAACCATCTTCCCAAATCACGCAGTCGCGAATTTCCTTTTCTTCCACCTCTTCTGGTTCCACCGCTTCGCCTGTTGCAACACCAACCCAGGCCAGCGTGCCACTACCACCGCTCACCATTTGCACTAGTGCACTACCTTCTCCCTCTCGACCGCGACGCCAGTCTACTTCCTCTACCTCTTCCCAAGACACTATGCAGTCTTCTGCGTCGCTGACACCCACTCTATCGCCAGCCTATGATTCTTCCACTCTTCCGACGCCTCTTGCTAGCTCATTTCCCGTGCCGCCTACCACTAACCCGATGGTCTCCTCGTTTGGCGACGCGCTTCGCGTACGCCTAGCGGCTGCCGGTATTAATTCCACTGCCCCAAAAGATGCCGTAGCCGTCAAGATCCCAGAGAGGAAATCGTCGTCAGCATCGTCATCCCCCCCGAAAGGGGTGGGGCTCACATTCGAAGAGCGGATTAGGCGGTTGCAAGAGCTCGGGATGGAGGCTGTCGTCGTTCGCAGTGTGGGACACAGCCCAAATTCGAGCAGCGTTTCTAAGGCGGTAAAGGAAAGGGAGAAAGAGAAGGAAATTGAGTCCGACTGTTCTGATTTCTATTACAGTGCGCGTTCTAGTTTCACCTCGGAGCGCTGAACTGTTTCTATTTTATACCCATGACCATAGTGAGCGTCCTTGAAATTCGTTGCTTTTTGACTCTGTATATCTCTATTCAGCGCTTTTGACCGATACGCCACGAGCACATCTTTGTTGATGTTGTATATATCCCAAACTTCAAAGCCCCTCCTTTTGGACTGCCGATGTTTGTACTGCATACCCACTTTCCTTGATGGTTTTATGATGGCTATTTAGTAGATTTGCTGCAGCTTGTTTTTCTTGCTTCATACCCGTATTCTTTCTACTTATAATTGGTTCATATTTTAGGATGTTCCTCCCTGTGATACTGTCATTAGTAGATCACTTCCTTGCGACGTACACATTTATCAATTACTAATAGTTGTCTTTCGCCGGAATCATCAATACTTATCGCTCTGCTTGTCTATTGCCTCACTAGTCCTCACTCTCTTTCTTGTAATTGATTCATACAGCTAAATGATAGAACAAACTTCAACGAAGCATATTTCACCCAGCTTCACGTTATATAAAAACATGATTGCCGTTGGTAGTCGAATTCGGAAGTTTGGTCGACGTATTCAAAATTGCGCTCTATGGAATTTTCAAGGGTATTTATGTCCAACAAATCATATGTATATTCACATCAAGTCATTGAGAACTCTTCAAATATTATATGGAAAAGGATTCATTTCGTATGTTAAAATGACCATTCCTACTCCATCACTCCTCCGGACACCTTTTACATCGCCAATAGTGGATCGTTCAATTATTACTAACGGATACGGGAGATCTCTGCCGCTGATATTGGTGATGCTACGGTCGGGGACCAGTATCAGCTTCGTTTCCAAGTTGAAACCGGAAAAGCAGCACTGAATTACACAATAGTAACAACCATTTTTTTATGCTCTCCTTTAGTCAGTGCTCCTGTTTTACAAAGCATTTGCTCTATCCTCAATTTCTCCTCCTCTATCTTGTGTTTCTCAACTTGAAATTCAAACACAAATTTTACTATTTTCAAATTCGTGATCTTCCATAGCGCTTGTATATCCTAATTTTCATACATCAGTGATTCAGACCACACCATAACTCATCAATAACAGTATAAGAAAACTTACTGAATCAAGCGGAAATCTGCGTAGCTTGAAACTAACATTGCGCAGATTCTTTAATCTTGCAATCTGCACTGAACAACGGAGAGAAGATGTGGTTTGTTCAGTCATGGTTGGCCCCTAAATAACGAAGTAGGACTCACATATATAGCTACTTAATTTCATGCCAGGCTCTATTCGTAGAGGTCCGAGTGTTTCAATGGAAGGACATCTAGTGACAATCTCTTCAAACTCATACAAGTAATATCCTTCGGTCTTCCAGGGCATAAGCAACTTTAGTCCTGGACAAGAACGTAGGAAGGCGGTTCCGTCCGTCGAGACACATGCAGTGCGGATATTGGGATATGTGTAGGGAGCGAAGCTCTCTTTGATAAGCCTGCGCTGGGTTTCGTCAAAAGAGCGCTGGCTAACTTTAACATCAAAATGAATTTGGACGGTATGCAAATTCGGCAGCAGGCCGATACATCGTGCCAGTTCGGGAAGCACAGTCGTGGCAGAATAATCAACGACGAGGATGTCAAGAACGCTAATACATAACAAATAGATCATTATTTAAGTTTTGAACAATGAAGATCACCGAGTCCAGAATTACGCACGTAACACATTCCGCCAGGCTAGGATTTCGGACAGTGACGATTTCCAATTGCCGAATCAACTCCACCGCATAGACCTTGCCCACTGAAGTGGCTCTGCTCTTCTTATACCCCATCCCTCGGAGCGGACCCCTTCCCAAATCCATTCGATCGTAGACTTCAATGCGCTGCCATCGATACGGTAAGAAAACGCGTCGCAAAGTCCGGCACGTCTGCGACAGCGCATCCAGTACCAGCCGCCGATGGCCGTAGAGCTCAGTGTCGGTTCCTCGGTGCTCATTGGGTATAGGAAAGGCAGGGAGGTGCGACAGGATCTCTAGATAGATTTCGTCTGCAAGAGACAGCAGCCCCGATGTGTTGGCTGAGTGGGGTTCTATAGTTGGCGTGGCTGATGACGACGATGGCTGCGCGTGCTGAGTTCCGAGTCGACGCTTAGAGCTTCTGAGTTGCCGGGTGGACGCCATTTGTGACCAGAAGTACGAATGCACGATCAAGAAAAGAGTGAAAACGTCTGGGTGCACTGAGCGCTGCTTGTTGAATTATTGCAAGAACAGGAGGAAGATATGATACTTATTTCGATTCATCATTTTCTACACACGTGCCTATTATGGGCGTTTCAGGGTCCATAATCCAAATGCGTATCTGTTCACCAGGTACATATGCACTTTATACAAAATATAACGCCCTCATTTCAATTACTCAAGTCCTTATATACCATGGTAGGAGTTCTACGACCAGGGACAAGCATACCGATATGTCTTCGTCGACATGTTCGCTTTACAATATCCGACAACTGACCCCAACTTTCGGCGCTGGACATCGAAACAGACCTCACCACTGGCGCCTGAGCCTACTGAACAAGCGTCCACCTAAAACCACAGACTTAAACCGCTGCTACTCGTGCATGTGTTGAACGCTCGTTTCTGGTGGAAGACGTAGATTGCCTCCAGCGGACGAGGAGCCTTGGGAACGAGTATGCACCCGAAATTCGTCAACGAGAGCGAAAACGAGCGTTCAAACAACAAGCAAAAGAAACTGTACCGAATGCAGTCTTTTCGAGCGCGGTGTGCGTAAGAGGTGCCGCATCTAGGAACTGAGAACATGTAACAAGAAGCAGCCGGAGATACCAAGCATTCAATCCCGGAGGGGCGCCACCCGGGTGCGCGCATCGCGTCGACACATCGAGTAGAAGAAGAAGAGGGCGTCGGAGACCGGAGGCAGCGGTAGATGGCTGGCCCGTGTGCAGAGTGTCCAGCCTCCAGTAGAGGAGCGCCTTAGGGCGCTACTTAGTCTGTGATGTGTCAAATGCGTGGCGAGGCCATGGGATGTGGAATGATCAAGTACCAAGGGACCATAGATTCGAATTGAACGCGCTTTGTGGCTCGAATATACTTACTTACTGTATGGCGGCCAGGGCTTCATGGAGGTTTAGTACGCATATGTTGGTTGCCTGGAAGCGAGGGCGCCCCGCGGCCCGCGCGCACCCGCGCTGCGGAATAGGGAGTCGGCTGTGTACTCTGTCCATCAGACTCCATCTTGCGGGGGTGTTCGCGTCCGAGGATTAGCCCCATGGAGGGCGCAGATCCCGGGTGTGGATAGGCGTGGATGGCAGATGCTCTGATGCTCTAAAGGCAGATGGTAGTGGTAGTGACGGAGCGTTGGCCTGGCTCGCGTCTAGAACACGGCGGCGGGAAGGTGGGAAGGGGAAGGGCGTGGGCGACAGTTACGGAGGGGTTCTGCGTATATTGGCTGAGAGCGAGGGCGCGCACATCCCGCGTGGATGACATGGGGACCCCGCATCACGCAGACGCGCTCGGGCTGCCAGTGTGCACTCTGTTCAGCGTGTGAGGCGTTCGCGTGCGGGGATCAGGCCTGGATCCAAGAAGGTGCAGTTCCGGTGCTGGCTAGTTAGAGGCAGAGGGTAGGTACGAAGCGTTGACCAGACGAACGGGCGAGTCAAGGGCGAGTACGAGCATACCCAGAGGATGGACTGGATACAGGCACTGCGAGCACGCAGGCGCCTAGGATATGGCGGCAGGGCCGTGGTGGGCGATTGACGAACAGAATTAGGCTATTTTGGGAAATGAGAGGCGGAGTGATCATCATGATCACGAGTCGCCTGCCTCTGCTGCACAGCTGCTGCGGGAGCCTGTGGGAGAGGCAGTGTCACAGTCTGTCAAGGGGAAGTGCGCTTGGTGTGTGCGGCGGGATGGGTGCATACGATGCGCGGAGGATATTGGAGGAAATGAACTGGATGGACAGGTTTCTGGATGGAAGAAGAGGCGCAATCAGAAAAGACAGTGGAAGAAAGAGATTAAATGTTTATGTCAACAACAGGGCGAGATTGGACGCATCACAGTCACTAGTGGCTGTCACTCTCATATTCGCATCGTACCACCCCTTTTTCTGTGATGCTCCTGCCATGGAGCCAGTAGTTCCGCACGCGCTCCTCTTATTTTAGTACTCCATCCACCATCAGCTGGGCCCCTTCTTCTGTCAACGATGGCGACAGCCACACTCACACAGACGCTCACTCTCCTCACATCCATGGACGCAGACACCGACGCCCTCGCCTCGCCCACCTCGCCCACCCGCATCGTGCGCTTCGACTCCGAGTGTGTCCTCATCCCGGACTTGCCCACAGCACCGGCCAAGTTCCCCCTCGTCCTCACCAGATCCTACTCCCTGCCGCTGTGGAAGAAAGCTGCGGCGAAGAACCCGTCGCCTGTTGCACCCATAGACGAGGAGGGTGGAAAGCAGGAGAGCCGTGCACGCTCGCCGAGCCCCGAGGACTCGCGCGTCATTCTCAAGGTCCCTATCCCACTGTACGTACACCCCCACCCTGCCCCACATCCGACACTGCTGCCGCTCCCCCTTGCACTTGCTAACTTACCGCTGCATGCAGATTCCGCCGCCGCTCCTCGCGCTCCCCAAGCCGCCACCCCCGCTCCCTATCGACATCCCCCGTCATCTCCAAGACCCTCCCATCCTGTCTGGTCCACCGCCCGCCACCCACAGGCCTACCATCGTCCTCATCCACCTCCCTCTCCACCTCCCTGCCCATCACCCCATCCGCATCCACGCCCCTCCCCCTGAGCCCCGTGCGCCGCGTCTCCTCACCCGCGCAATCGCACTCGCACGCGCACTTGCACTTGCACTCCCCTTTAACCCTCTCGCCCGGGAAACGGCGAGACGACCCACCGCCCCCGCTCCTCACCGTGCCCCTGCGCGCGTGCTGCGCGGCATGCGAGGCCGCGACCGACACCGCGCTCGCGGAGGGCGACGGGTGGAAGGCGCACTTCACGCGCGGCGCGCGCCGCCGCCGCTCCGCCTCGCTCGAGTCCGCGCAGTCCTTCGCGTCCTCGTCCTCGCCCCCGCACGCCCCATCCGCCCTGCACCGCGCATTCTCCCCGCCGCCGCCGCCGCCGTCTGCGGCCGTCGACAACGACCATGCGCACTCGGGGCTGCGGATGACGCGCGGGGGCGCGGCGGCGGCGACGGCGTTCGCGCTGCGGGTGGACGAGGTGGATCAAAGGAGGCGGCCGTTCGCGTTCAGCAATGAGGAGGGGCACTACGCTGCGCTGCGGGCGGCAGCGTCGACTTCGGGCGCTTCTTCGTCGTCGACTTCCGGGGCTTCGACTTCCGGACCTTCGAATGCGGCGCAGAAGCAGCCGCTGTATCAAGCTGCACGCCGGGCATCAGCGCCCCGAGCTTCTTCTTCTTCTTCTGCAAATTCAAATAGCCCGTCCACTTCGGGCGCTGGTGGTGCTGCGTCCTCGCCGCCTTCATCGTATCTGTCCTCATCGTACCTCTCCTCCTCTTCGTCCTCGCCCGCGTCCTACGGCTCTGGACCCCCGTACGCCTCGCCGGGGGCGTACCCGGACGCGCTGCTGCTCGCCGTGCCGGACGCCCACCGCCTGCGCGCGGCGTCGCCGATCGCGGAGGAGGGCAGCGAGGACGGGAGTTTCGGGTCGCGGCGGAGCTCCGTGTCCGTGTCCTCCATCACCGCGTCCTCAATCATAGGGTCCCCAAGCAGAGGGAGCACGCCGCTCCTGATCACGACGATGACAGGTAATGGTAGTAGGAGGACATCGCGCGGCGCGCCCTATACACCCACGGACGACGACGACGAGGCGCAGCTGTTCCCGCTCCCGCGGAGGTCGCCGTCGTCGTCGCCGAGCCCGCGCGCGTCGCCTGTGCCGGGCGTCCGGCGGAGCCCGAGTCTCGGGGGCAGTCCGAGTCTAGGGGGGAGTCCGAGTCTAGGGGGGAGTCCGAATGTGTCGATCCAAGGCGGCAGCCCGAGCGCGTCCGTGCGCAGCCTCGCCGTGCCCGGGGCGGTCGAGAGAAGGGCGAGTAGCGGGGGCAGCGCGCGCGGCGGAAGGCTGTCGCCGCTTGCGATGTGGACGGAGGAGGCGCGGGGGAAGCAGGAGGGGAGGAGGGAGAGGAAGAGGTGGAGATGCTCGGCGCGTCGCTCTCGCGCCGGGTCTCGGGTGATGCCGGCGTGCGCGTCGACGCGGCGGGGCGGCGGAGCCCCAACGCCGCCCCGGTTAAAGCCACCACGAGCAGCGCTGGGGATGCTATCGGTACCAGCGCCAAGGCTGGCGCTGGCGCCGCGTCCAATGCGGGGGCGGTGGGCGCGGAGCGGCGCCCGATGTCGCCGAAAGGCCCCCGACCATCGACGGCGTCTGCGCGGCGGGCCCAGAATAAGGACCAGAGGCAGGGCGCGGCGGACGAGCAGGCGGGCTCGGTTGCTTCGTCTACAGCGTCCCTTCCTCCTTCAACGCCGACGACGGGCGGGGCGCTGCTGCCCGCGACGCCCGTCGACGTGCACGCGCACCACTTCCATCTACCCGCGTTCCACCACCGCGCGCGCTCCGAATCCGTGGCGTCCGCCGCCCTCTCCGATTCATCCTCAACCACCACCTCCGCCAGCCGCGTTCCTGCACCCCCATCCTCAGCTTCCGCGCCGGAGTCGGCGGGCTCGCCCCCGGGGTCCCCGATACCAGGGCGGCGGAAGTCGAGCTTCACGTTCGCGGCGCCGCTCGTGCGCGCGGGCGGCGTGCTGCGGGGCGCGGGCGCGGATGTGCTGCGCGGGGTCAGCGCGATGGGCTCCGGGATGGGCGCGCGCGTGTGAGCTCGCGGCCGGCTGTGTGGTCGCGCGGGACCCGCGTCCTCCTCTGCCATCCGAGTGGAGATACTATTTGTCTCCTCTTTTCGTTTCTTCTGACCGTCGAATCTTTTGGAATTATCATCCTCTTATTATCCAGTCTCCTTATCTGCTTTCATTATTTTTCTGATCCTGTTGTCTCTGTCCGCATCACCATGTTTTCCGTCCGTATCCATAACCAGCGCGCACTTACTTTCGAGCATCCGTACTGCGCCCCCGCATACCCAGATCCCCATGTCCATAGCCATACCCCATACCCCGGTTCCGCGCCGCCATCCATCAGCAGCGTCCTGTGTTTTTTTTTTATTACGTACTATCTACCTATATCGCTCTCACCTCTTTTTCTTTTTCTTTTTCTTTTTCTATCGCCTATAATTCTAAACTACGCCAGCGCCACCCGCGTTCTCTTCCTGGCTCCCCACCTGATACCTCTTCTCTCGTCGATCTGGATGCATACTTTTCGTGCGTGAATTGTGTTCCTCCAGCGGGCGTCCGCGCGTGGCCTGGCTTTTGATTACTGTAATACCCGTGTTTATGGGTGTAATACTAATACTACTGCTATCAAGAATGTACCTACCTACATTGCAATGTCGCTGTATATGTTTGTCTGTCTGTTGGGCCCGTTTCTGAGCATAGTGTTGATGTTCGGGACTTTTTGGCGGTGGTTACATAGCCGCCTTTTTTTTTTTTGGTGGAATCTTTTGGATGGGTCTGACCACACAATAATCTTCGTTAGAAACCGGCTAATGGTGCGAGGAAGCCTCTGCTGTTCTTATTTACGTGACACGACGTCTAATTAAGGCGACGAACAGATACGCGACCCTGAAAACGCGCGCAATGATCACGTGTTGTTGGTAGAATACGATACCACTGCAGAGTGACTCAATACACAAGTATCTTCTTCCAGTTCTTGCAATAATCGAACCAACAGCGCACAGTGCACCAGACATTTTCTCACTCTTTTCTCGATTGTGCTTTCTTACTTCTGGTCACAAATGGCTTCCACCCGGCAACTCAGAAGCTCTAAGCGTCGAACTCGGCATGCGCAGCCATCGTCATCGACCACGACAACTATAGAATCCCAATCAGCCAACACACGAGGGCTGTCATGTCTTGCGGATGAAATCTATCTGGAGATCCTATCACACCTCCCTGCCTTTCCTATACCCACTGAACATCGAGAAACTGACAACGAGCTCTACGGCCATCGACGGCTGGTACTGGACGCGCTGTCGCAGACGTGCCGGACTTTGCGACGCGTTTTCTTACCGTATCGATGGCAGCGCATTGAAGTCTACGATGGAATGGATTTGGGAAGGGGTCCGCGCCGAGGGATGGGGTATGAGAAGCGCTTGGGCAAGGTCTATGCGGTGGCCCGGGAATTGATTCGGCAATTGGAAACCGTCACTGTCCGAAATGCTAGCCTGGCCCAATTTGTGAGGTGCGTAAATCCCGATTCAAAAAAAAAAACTTGGTTGACCGTCATGTCCAATACTTAAAATGATCTACATATTCGTTATAGCGTACTTGACATTCGCGTCATTGATAATTCTGCCAAGACTGTGCTTCCTGAACTGGCACGATGTATCGCCTTGCTTCCGAATTTGCATACCGTCCAAATCTATTTTGATATTAGCCAGCGCCAGCTTGTTGCAGACAGCTTCGCTCCCTACACATATCCTAATATTCGCACTGCATGTGTCTCGAGGGGTGGAACCGCCTTCCTGTATTCCTGTCCAGGACTAAAGTTGCTTATACCCTGGAAGACTGAAGAATTTTCCTTCTACTATTATAAAGAGATTCTCTCGAATTGTCCTTCCATTGAAACACTTGGACCTCTACCGCCTGGCACAAGCTTACTTAGCTATGCAGGTGAGTCCCTACTTCATTATTTAGGGCCAGCCATTACCTAACAAACGCTATCTTCTCCGTTGTTCAGTAAACATTTCAATGATATTGAAGAATCTGCGCAATGTTAGTTTCGAGCTTAACAAGCTTCCACTTGATTCAGTAAGATTTTTTTTTTTTTTGCTGTTATCGACGACTTATGGTGGGGTCTCAATTAGGATATGAAAATGCTGTGGGATGTTACCAATTTGCAAATAATAACATTGGTGTTTAAATTGGTCCCTCTCGAGGAACACCAGATAGAAGAGTGGAAATTGAGGATGGAGCGCATTCTTTGTAAGCCAGGAGCAATGACTCAAGGAGAGCATAAGAAGCTGGTTGTTACTATAATGTAATTATGCCTTAGCGACGTCCAATGAATATGCCTCGGAGTCGCATGCAGCAAATGCACCTGGTTCTCTACGAGTACTCCTTTCACTTCTCCCACCGCTTTCTCTTGGTCGTCTCCACCCTCCTCGTACTTATAATCTTCAAGTTCTGCTCATGTCGTGCCGGATGGGTATCGGTCCTATTGGCCGCGGTGCAGTGCGACCTTCGAATGCGGCGCAGAAGCAGCCGCTGTATCAAGCTGCACGCCGGGCATCAGCGCCCCGTGCAGGTGCTTCTCCGTCGAATCCGTCCTTCACTTCCACTTCCACTTCCACTTCCGACGACGCTGGTACTTCGTCCTCGCCGCCCTCATCGTACGGGCACCTCCCATCCTCCTCCTCACCCGCGTCCTACGGATCCGGCTCCCCGTACGCCTCGCCGGGGGCGTACCCGGACGCGCTGCTGCTCGCCGTGCCGGACGCGCACCGCCTGCGCGCGTCGTCGCCGATCGCGGAGGAGGGCAGCGAGGATGGGAGTTTCGGATCACGGCGGAGCTCGGTGTCCGTGCCCTCGATCACAGCGTCCTCGATCATAGCGTCCTCCTCGATCGTTGGGTCCTCGAGCAGAGCGGGCATGGGCGGCACGCCGCCGCTCTTGATCACCACAACGGCTGCGGCGGGTAGTAGTGGGGGGAGGACATCGCGTGGCGCGCCGTATACACCCACAGACGACGACGACGAGGCGCAGCTGTTCCCGCTCCCGCGAAGGTCTCCGTCGTCGTCGCCGAGCCCGCGCGCGTCGCCTGTGCCCAGCGCGCGGGGTGGAAGGCTGTCACCGCTTGCGATGTGGACGGAGGAGGGGCGGGGGAAGCAGGAGGGAGAGGAGGAGGAGGAGGAAGAGGAGGTAGTCTCTCTAGACAGACCAAATAATAGATGACAATCGATCTATATATGGAGATGCTCGGCGCGTCGCTCTCGCGCCGGGTCTCGGGAGATGCCGGCGTGCGCGTCGACGCGGCGGGGCGGCAGATCTCCAACACCACCCCGGTTACAACCACCACGAGCAGCGCTGGGAATACTATCGGTACCAGCGCGAAGGCTGTCGCTAGCACAACATCCACTGCGGGGGCGGTGGGCGCGGAGCGGCGCCCGATGTCGCCGAGAGGCCCCCGACCATCGACAGCGTCTGCGCGGCGGGACCAGAATAAGGACCAGGGGCAGGGCGCGACGGGCGAGCAGGCGGGCTCGTCGCTTCGTCTACGCCGTCTCTTCCGCCTTCAACGCCGAGCGTGGCGCTCCTGCTGCCCGCGGGCGCGGCGACGCCCTTGGACGTGCACGCGCACCACTTCCACCTGCCCGCATTCCACCACCGCGCGCGCTCCGAATCCGTGGCGTCCGCCGCCCTCTCGGATGCGTCGTCGTCCACTGGCACGTCCGCTGCACACGTCCGTCATCCCACATCCGCTTCGCCCGACTCGGCTGCGGTGTCGCCCCCAGCGTCCCCGATACCGGGGCGGCGGAAGCCGAGCTTCACGTTCGCGGCGCCGCGGATGTGCTGCGCGGGGTCAGCGCGATGGGCTCCGGGATGGGCGCGCGCGTGTGAGCTGGCGGCGGCGGACGCTCGCTGACCTTTCGCGGGCGGCGCGTCCCGTCTTTCAAGCTGGCGAGGACGCGGACGCCGCTATCTAGGAGCGCTGCATTCGGCCCTGGGTCGGATATCGGGCATTTGGGGATTCCGCGCGACCGCTTTCTCCGACATTTTCTGCCTCTCACCGTCTGCCAGCCATCTGGGGGGCATCATCCCAGCACTTCCACCCGCGCCATGCATCGTGATACAATTCCCTCTGACGCATATTATCCACTCATGCATGTGCGCCTAAACGGTTCATGCCGATTTCTCTCTGCTCTTCATTTGTCTGCCCTCTTCATGTTGGAATCACTCTCCTCTTATCCAGTCTCCTGTTCTGCTTTCATTATTTCTCTGATCCTGTTGTCTCTGTCCGCATCCGCACCCCGTGTTTTCCGTCCGTGTCCATAGCCAGCGCGCACTCACTTGATTTCGAGCGTCCGTGCTGCGCCCCCGCATACCCCAGATCCCATGTCCATACATAGCCATACCCCATACTCCGATTCCGCGCCACCGTCAGCGGCGTCCTGTGCAATGTTTTTTCACGTACGTACGTACCTATATCGCTGTCGCCTCTTCTTTTCTTCTTTCTTCTACCACCTATAATTCTACACTACGCCGGCGCCACCTGCGTTCTCGTCCTGGCTCCCCACCTGATATCCCTTTCTCTCGTCGATCTGGATGCATACTTTTCGTGCGTGAATTGCGGTCCTCCAGCGGGCGTCCGCGCGTGGCTTGGCTTTTGGTTAATGTAATACCCAGTTTACGGGTGTAATACTGATACTACTGCTATTAAGCATGTACTTACCTACCTGCTCTATATTGCAATGTCACTGTATCTGTCTGTCCGTCTGTTGGGCCTGTCTCTGAACACGGTGTGTAATGGGGCTATGTCTGACATCTGTCCATCTGATGGTTTCTGGGGAAGATTTTGTGGACGACCAAAGTTAAAATATGACGCCATGTCTATTTTTTAACAATGGCGGTAGCCCAATCAGGTCCCAGAGCGCTCATTGACGTAACCTTTTTTTCGACCTGCCGTCTTCCATCCTCTTCTCTGATTCCGCCTCTGCTTTCAACCGAAAAGATGTTAGAAAGCTGTCCAGTTCATACTACATACCCAGCGGGGCTGGGGCACCCTCGCCGCATTGTATACAGCCACCAAAATTAATGCAACAATGACAGACAGTCACAGAGCTTTCCACAGACGCTCCATAAAAGAGGAAGGTCGCTCGGGCGCTCTCTCGTAATGGCCCTGTCGCCACAGTATCCATCCGCCCTGCCCTGGCGCCCAGTCCTCCGATGTCCAGTTGTAGGAATGGATGCCAAATTTCACATATCCTGGAGCGAACAGCTCAGAAACATGGCGATTTGCTTGTCCCTGGTCCTCAAATTGCTACGATCATATGGTATCAGCGCGTAGCACACGAATATGCATAGCATGGATGACATACCTGCTGGTCCAAGTAATGCAGAATGGATGTGTAGCACTCCTGAGCGCTAATGTTTTCCGCCATTTCCCGGCTGTAGAGTGTGAACTTGAACTGCATGACGGCGTGATAAAGGCGCTCTCGGCGCGTCTTGATATTCCCTGCTGAAAAGAGGTTGCAGATGGCAAGCAGGCGCGAGGTCTCTTGCGCGCTGGCCCGCGGAATTTGGCGGGATGTCGGAGGCAGGACGGGGGATGCTCTCTCGAGAAACATGCAGAGCAGCTTCGTCCTGTATTCCTCGACGTCTATGTAATAGATCCCAGAGCGTGTTCTGTCCTGCAGGAAATCGGGGAGAGAGGCATGCAGGAATTTGATTCGAGTCTGGAAATGAAACTCGATATCTCTAGAATGGGACTGGCATTCGATAACAGCTAATAGATCAACCAGTAGAATTTCCAACTCGCCAGGCGCAAGCTGAAATACATGCTCATAGGCTTCAACGCTGACCCAGTTGGTCAGCAGAGAAAACGCCAAAACATCGAGCACCTTGTCGAGGGCTTGGACCTGCAAGAATATGTGCTGATAGAGGGCGTCCAGCTGCGCGAACGGATTCTGGGAAGACGCTTCTCGCAAACGAATGTCGTTGACAAGTTTCAGTTGACGCGCTGGGTTAGTGCGGGGGGATGATATATAGTTGATAACGACGGATGCAAAAATGAATTGACCGGAGGACTTGGCCACGATCTCCTCGACGGCTGATTTCGGCGGCCAGTCCCGCGGGAGGAGGCGTCTGTGCAGATGCGTCTCCTTGATTATTTTGAATTTGTCAGTGAGAAAGCGTTTGATATCGTCTGATGTTTTGCTTATATCCGAATTATCCAGCAGGATCGTGGTGAGCAGCTCAGCGACCGGGTCGAGTCCGAAAGCCGCCTCTATCTGGTATTCTCGACGACTGGTGACGAGAAATACGACGGGAATATTTCTGCGACAGGATACATCACCGAGTACTTTGATCAGGTTAGATTGGTGAAACCGATCATTGCATTCATCGAGGCCATCAATGAACACTACAAACAAGCGCTGCAACTCTCTTGGTAGGCGAAGGAGGGGCTGAATAATGAGTAATTCGAGTTGCGACTCGAGTGATTGGTCGAAGATGAGTCGATCGTGTTCAATAGCTATAAGAATATCGTCCTTGGTTTCTGGAATAGCACGGATGAGCTGATAAACGAGCGTAGCAATCAAAGGAGCCATAGTATTTCGAGTGGAATCCCCCCTAAAAAAGAAAAAGCTGGCGATGGCCACGGCTGTTCCCATAATCGCTGATTATCATCAGAACCCGTTTTGGGGTGGCATTTGACTGCAATCTACGGAGGATGCTATATGGCCAGCGAAGCATAATCAACATGATGGATGCCCTTCTGACCGAAGACGTCTCTGTCAATAAACTGAATTCCCTCCGTTATACGCCTATCTGAGCCATTAAACCGCTCCAGTGGCACTTAAATCGCAAGGAAACTGTGGGTTTGAGGGCTGACTCCCATCATGCAATTCAAGTTCACAATAATGGGGCAGTCTTTTCGTCATGTCCTTGAGATCCTCCCGTCCGATCTTTGCATATCATGCAGATTGAGAGAATGGGGAGGGAGAAGGTTATCGACATAATTACCCCAGCTTCTCCCTGTAATCAATGCTGTGCCATTAGGCTATGCTTTGCATACCCAAAATTTACACGCAGGCTCCAGAACGCTACTCCATTGAAAAATAGAGCAGATCTGACAGTTCTCAGAGAAATATCGGCCCATAGCTATGTAGATCGACTCGGAAAAGAACAGAGCGTAAATTGTAACGCGAGCGTCTCAAGTACTCAACTTAAAGAGTGCCGGTACCGGCATCTACCAATTGACTCGGAAACGCGATGCCAAACAACGCCAGGATTTCACATCGATAGATTATATACCACACTCCACTGAACTTCCACAATGGCAACGCGCACAGTGGTATCTTACGACGATATAACATTACCATACGACCCACCAGAGCTACCATCCCATTCCTCAAAATCACATGGCCAGCCACCATCTAAAAAACGCAAGAAAAACAACCAAAAGGGAAAGCGCCGGGACAGTCCTGCGGCGAAAAGCGCGTCGAGCGCGCAGCGCGGTGAACCCAACAAGTACTCTAGCGGATCTACCGCATCTTCGAACCAAGTGTCGCCGTCAACGTACCCTGAAGGAGGAGAAGACATGGAAGAATACGCTGCGGACGAGGGTGAGTATGAGGAGGACGAGGAAGAGAGTCGCGAGTTGACGCACGAGGAAATATGGGATGATTCGGCGCTTGTATACGCCTGGGAGTCTGCGATGGAGGAGTACCAATCGTATCATGGGGGTGAAGATGCGTGGAAAAAGGAGCCGGTGAAGAAATCGCCTCTGTAAGTGGCTCTGGCCCGCATGAAAATAGAGATTCACAATTTATTTTCTCTCCATATCCCAGATGGTACAATGTGCCTATAGATCCATCCACAAAAGCCGATAATCCTCCTTTTGCTATCACCCCCGCCATCATCACACCGTCCATCGTTCCTTCAGCAACGAATGGCGCAACTGAAGAGGATTCGAAACCTCTGAATTTCGACACCTTCGTGCCGTCACACGACCCATCTCTAGAAAACCCATCTGTTCCAATGACCGAAAATTACGTCCCAGATACACTCACTGACGCTATGGTCAGTCAAGACGAAGCTTTCCAACGCGCGTTGAGCGCTATGTATTGGGGCGGATATTGGACAGCGATGTATCATGTACGTTGATTATTACTCTTTTGTAGCCGTTCTAATTATGATACCTCCAGGCTCAACGACAAATGCAAATGTCGCAACCCAGTGCGCCAGAACCTTCAGCACCAAGCAACAATGTCAACAATGTTGAAGAAGAAGCAGAAGCAGAAGATGAGGAGGACGACGAAAATATTGAAGTTGATAATGATGACTTTGTTCCTACACAAAGGTAATCAGCCTTGAATGTCAGTATGAACGTCTGCGTTATATTACCCTCTTACAATGAATGTGTACGTCATATTCAACACATACATTTGAACTATGAAATACGATCTGATTCATTTCCCTCTCGCAAGCGATCCTGCCCTTCCGCTTCAAAGTACGTATCAACTTCGACGTTTATCATTCATGCATCGTAAGTTACGCAAACATCAGACAAAGCTTATTTCATGTAAGTTCCAGGAAGAAACATAAGTATACACGCGCGTCGCTCGAACAAATCAAATACCATCATCCTCACACCTCAAGACTAGAGAACCTTCCAATCATTCGCGCCCTCCCATGCATGCGCAATCTGGAACAGCCCCACCTCATCCCACCACCTTCCCACAATCTGCATCCCCACAGGCAGCCTTAGCCCCGCATCGTCTGGCGAGACCCAGTCCTCCTCCGCCGGCGGCAGGGTGCCGACAGGGAACGTCAGCGCCGGGTGGCCCGTTGCGTTGAAGGGGCAGCAGTTCAGGCCCTGGCCGACGGACTTCTGTATTTTTTGCAAGGATGTGGCGTTGGGTTCCGGGTGGGTGTTGGCGACCTGTGGTGGGTATGGATGGGTCAAGTATTTATGTGGAGAGGTACATAAGGGAGAGCGTACGAAGGCGACGGTGGGGAGTACGAGGCAGCTGTATTTCTCGAGGGCAGCATCGTATGCATGTCTGATTTGCATAACCTTGTTCATAGCCTACAGAGAATAAAAAATGGGGCCTTGAGGCTTGACGTGATGAACCAAGAAAATAGCGCATACCTTTCCGTACACGCCAGGCATAGTTTCCCAGCCGTATAAAGCATTGAATTGACCATTGACGGTCGCAGGGATCAACTTCTCCCATACTTCTTGCTTGAGAGGGAAAAACCTTGAGGCAAGGAGTGTGGTGAGCCCAAGAAAATATTGCAGCACCGAAAATAGACGAACTTGGCATACAGGTCATTCTGAAAATATTGCCTATGACCACAGGCCTCTCCTAGCCTTGTCTTTCCGCCTGCATACCGATTCGCAACCTAAGAAGTATGCTCAGCACACAGCAAGAAATGAAGAAAGCAGACATACCATCCAAATAGTAGGTGCAATCGTGTGCAAAGGAATACTAACCTCCTCCACCTCCGCACCCAATTTCTCAAAGAGCAGCGCCGCCTCCTTAACTTTCTTCGCCACCCGTGGATCCAGAACCGGCATGTCAAACGCCTCCTTCAAGATGCCAATTTTCTTTCCCTTCAGCGGTTTGCCAGGTTCCGCTGTAGGGCTGAGCAACAGTTCAGAGTAAGGTGGGACGTCTGCGGGGAAGGGACACCCCGCGCCGGCGCGATCGTCGAGACCGTCTGCACCTGCGATGACTTGCAGGAGGAGCGCGGCGTCGGCGACGGTACGCGCTATAGGCCCGGCATAGTCGTGCTGCCACTCGTTTGAGGCAATAGCGGTGTATGGGACCAAGCCGAATCTAATGCATCAAAAGACATTATTTAGAAGGTGAGCTACCACGATGACGTTGAGACGTTACGTTGGCTTCACGCCGACCAGACCACAGAATGCAGCGGGCATGCGGATGGAGCCGCCCTGGTCGGCACCGATGCCCATGTCGCAGGAGCCGTCGGCGACAAGTACAGCGCAGCCTGAGCTACTTCCACCGCTGGTTCGTCCGTGGGCGTAGGGGTTGTGGACGGGGCCGGTACACGATGTGAAGGAAGAAGCGGATTGGCACATGGATTCTGTGGAAGCCTTGCCCGCTATCTAGGATGGTTGGTTGAGAAAAGGCTACGAGGATGAGAATAATAGAGTATCATACGATGCCTCCTGCTTCGAGGACGCGCGTCACAACCGTCGCATCTACGATGGGAACCCAAGGTGGAGAAATAGCGTCGCTGTAAAAGGTTTAGTATGTAATGTAATTGCGAGAAGATACGACACGTACGTTCCGATCGTACATGGGACGCCCGCCACTGAAATGCAATCCTTCAGTATGACAGTCTTTCCCTCCAACAATCCCTGACGCGACGTCTTTTTCTTGTCCTCGATGGTGAATCTACATGCCCATCCGTTGAGAGGGTTTCCCTGCAGAATAATCGAATCCATCCAAGACTATACAATAAAATAAATCGAAATCACGTACCAGGCTGTCTTTCTCTGGGTAACTAATGTTCTCTCTGGGATATCGTTCCAAGTCTGGTACAAGACTCGGTGGGACGTAATCGTCCATCTCAACAACCGATAATGCAGAGTCATGGAAAGCAGCGAGTATGGTAGCAAAGTCTTTCACATCCTGTGGGTCTTTGATCTCCATGCCCGTCGAGATCTTGGCGGCCAGCTGGCGAACAGTGTCCTCGGTAACGGGATTACCTTCCCTCACAGCGAGCGAGACGACAGACATGGCGGTGAGACTGGTGGTTTGATAAGAGATAACAGGAATATTCTGTGAGGCCCAGCATGATAGTCAAATTCGAAGACATATATGTAGCGTGTGCTAAGAAATGCGCAACGAATGGGAAGTGGGAAGCGCGTCGCGGAGGACCGGCGGAGATTGAAATAGTTATCTTATCATTTTCCCCCCAACCAGCTTCCTACTTCCCACCGCCAACACCGCAGATTACAGCTGCCTGATTTATATCATACTCACGCGAAGTCTGCTCAAATATTTTGGCCGACATCTCAGATAGAGATGTCAAACAAACCCACTTATTTCCATGCCCCTCCACCCGGAGAAGTCCAGGTTATTCGCTCCCGCCTCCTTTGGCGCATTTAAATTGAAGCATCGGTACGCGCGCCCCCAGATGCCACTCCACTTGTGCTGGAATTTTGTCTAGCGTCATCCTAGCGCCTTTGACACGAAACCGTGCGACCAAGTCTCAGGAACATGAAAAGACTTGGTTTCCAGACGACCTCAATGTCGAATTCTACAGCGAGTGCGCAACAGATGGCGGACTAATGGTTACAGAAGCGACGTGCGCGATCGAATCCCTGCTCTAATTTTCTGTACATATTTAAACCTTTTGATTTTATCTCAACAGGCCAATCAGCATACAAGCCTCGGGACTGCCCGGAGTCCCAGGCATATTCACCGACGAGCAAAAAGCAGGATGGAAAAGGGTCGTAGAAGCAGTTCACGAAAAAGGGGGAATCTTCCTTATGCAACGTTTGTTCTGTCATATCGTCCTTCCCACTTTACGTTCAAAAGTTTTCGGTTAGTGTGGCATCAAGGGCGAAAGACACATTCCATCGTGACGGGGATGCAGACTCTCTCCGCCTCCGCAGTGCCCATTACTGACTCACAGTACCGTTGGGGAGGCGTTCACACTTTAGATTGGGAGGTCCCTAAAGCGATGACGCAAGAAGATATCAACGCGGTGAAGATAGAATATGTCGACGCCGCCAAGTCCGCACGGGAAGCTGGATTTGACGGTATCGAGGTGCATGGCGCAAATGGGTTAGTTCATTTCTTCGCCGTCCTAACCTAGACTACTGTTACAATGTTTTTCAAACAGATACCTCCCCGATCAATTTTTGCACAGTAATATCAACGTTCGGACAGATTCCTATGGAGGAAGCCCGGAAAATCGATGCCGATTTCTCTTGGAGCTCGTCACTGAGCTAGGAAATATCATTGGGTTTGACCGAGTTGGAGTTCGCCTTTCGTACGTTTTCTCTATTTATTCGACCTCGGCGCTTTGTTGATTGCTAGATTTATAGACCATTTGGATTCTTCAATCAAACGCGTGGCAAGAAACGTCTCTTCCAATGGACGTATCTGTGCAAAGAGTTGTCCGGCCTCAACCTTGCATATGTTCACCTCATCGAACCTCGTAAGTCTGTCGATTCTTAACCCTGTATTTCTGACCTGAGCAACCCTGCATAGGTTTCGATGAAGTGCGGACAGAGCAAGACAAGCTCAGGGATCTGACTTCTGATACTTCAGAGAACGAGCAACCCGAATTCACCAAGGACCAGCTTACACTGCGCCCCTTCCGCGAGGCCCTTGGAAACACGCCGTGTATCGTTGCTGGCGGATATAATTACAGTAACTGCTGGGAGGGTATCGAACGAGCGAGTTAAACTCTATAAATGTCTATCTCGAACAACTTATCTACGTGTTTCATAGGGAGATTATGATGCTATTGCGTTTGGCCGCTATTTTACGTCTAACCTTGATCTCGTTGAGAAGTTGCGCACTGGAAAGCCATTCGCGAAATACGGTAAGCTATTCCTTCTCCTTCGTTCCTAAATATCCCTGACTTGGTCCGTTGTGAATCCGTTCAGATCGCTCGAAATTCTATGGGCCATTCCCGGATAATGCAATCGGATGTATGAGATTTCTTTTTTGTCGTAGTGCTCAGAATGCTAAAAATGTTGGCATAAGATACGGTCCATCCGAATCAGGAACTTGCAGCTCCGGATGAAGCACCACAAACTAGTCACGGAAGATAAACACTGGCATGTATAAAGTTGTATCTGATCTAGAGTGATTTTGAAAAAAAAAAAAAAAAAAAAAAAAACTATCTCATTTTTTATCGTTCGCCTTGATTTTCGTCGATGTGAAGCAATGACCCAAATTAGGCAGTCATCTTTCCCTTTTGGTTCAATTGCATTTTCGGAGTTAGAATTGTGGCATCATCCGAAGTGTGGAAACACGTGGGAATCCTTCTTGACTTTGACTATCAGCCTATCGTATCGTGGATTCATGGATACCTATTGCGGCCTCTCATGGGAGCTTTGTTTCTTCTTGGGCTTCCTACAAGTGAACGCTTGGACGCATATGCCGAAAGAACACCCCCAAAGCCGACATTCATCATGCGTTGCGGGGTTCCTTGGACAACAGCTTAAAACTACGCAAACCAACATGCCAAACGAGCGAGTTCACAAAGATGACGGACACCATATCTCTTACTGACTATCCCCCGCGTGACTTGGCTGGCTATGGACGTTTTCCTCCCAATCCTAAGTGGCCAAACGGTGCCAAGATTGCAGTGAACTTCGTGATCAACTACGAGGAAGGAGGAGAGAATTCTCTCGATAATGGCGATGCACAAGCGGAATCCAACTTGCAGGAGACAGGTCCAGTATGTGCTCCCAATCTACTATATATATGCCAGTACTGAATTCGAAGCACTAGAAACCTCCTTTAGTAGGCCAGCGCGACCTCCCGATGGAGAGCCAGTTCGAATACGGCTCTCGTCGAGGAATGTGGCGTCTATTAAACCTCTTCGAGAAGCATAATATGCATATTACGATATATGCAGTCGGAAAGGCGTACGAAGCACAACCGTGAGTGTCCTGTTTTTGTACATCGTTCAAATCTAATAGATACTCCCCAGCGAGATCGCCAAGGCTTGCGAAGAAGCCGGGCATGAAACTGCTTCGCACTGCTATCGCTGGATCAACTACACGCATGTGGACGCTGAAGCGGAGGAGAAACTGATCCATCAAGCCATCGAATCATTCCGCAAAACCAGTCCTTCAGGCAGGGTGCCAGTGGGATGGTATTACGGCCGACCGTCACCGCGCAGTCGAGCGCTCGTATGCAAAGTGTATAAAGAACTTGGCCTTGAGCTTCTGTATCAATCAGATACATGTTCGTACTTTTTTTCTGCACCCGTATATCATTCTTTCTCATCAACTTGGGGAAACGTACATAGATGCAGACGATCTGCCTTACTGGATTCCTGATCCTATTTCTGGCCCCGAAAAGGGCCTCCTTTTGGTACCATATACGTATGACGCCAATGACTTCAAGTTCTACATTGCTCCTGGATTTGCCTCTTCCATGGCCTATTACGAACATGTCAAGAATGCGTTTGGTGAGTTGTCCAACGTTGCTCGCGAATGTTGTGCTGAATTTTATGCGATCACAGATACTCTTTACGAAGAGGGGCAAAATGGGCAACCTTCATTTATGACTGTTGCAATGCACGCCCGTATGCTTGGCAGACCAGGTCGTTTCCCAGCGATCAAACAGGTGTGTAATTTTCCAACTGTTGCTCTATGCATAGTATTCATTGTCATTCTTTCGTTTTCTTTTCAGTTCGTCGAATATATCAAGACTAAGCCAAATGTATGGGTCGCTACAAGAGAAGAAATTGCGAGGCATTGGATGTCGCAATATCCCTACAAATCATCACAAATGTAACCCAGAATTTTATATCTCCATGATGCTTCGATTTGCTGCTCGACATGTCTTAGTTTTTGGTAGAGGAATCCACGGCAAATCATTGATGTAGTCGAACATAACGGCTCATACAGGGGTTGCGTACACGGTTGCTACGTCCTTATTAGACTTTTCTCCCTCTGTTACAGACAATGCGTCGTTTGTGTCCATACCATCGATCGTGTCCCCTGGGAAGAAGCCTGAAAGGGCGCGAAAGGGCGTATCAGCAGTGAGAGATATCAACAAAGCGAAATTACGCACCGTGAATTGGACTCATGCCTAACCACTTCTTGGGTTCCGGTGCATCAGCATGTTCTTCGGGGACTAAGGGTATGGGGAAGAGTTTATTGAAGACAATGTAGCATAGCATAGAAAGGGGCACTCCGATCAGCCATCCCTACGGTAATCTGTTAGAAGAAGAATACACGAGATTCGATAAAATTTTACCATGCTATAGATATGCGTCGAAGCGATATTCATTTTGTCCGGGACATACGCAGCGATAAGCCCCTGGAAGCAACATGTTGTCAGAAGACGAAACCCAGGTCGACATCGAAAACGAAAACATACAGGGAAAATAATGCAGAATGAAACAAACCAGGCAGCGAAGCCTCTCCAGTTGTAGCCCTTGGAGTACATATAGATACAGTCCTTCCCGTAATCGTACATTGAAGGGACATGACTGAAAACATTTATTGAGTGACAAAACTCTGGGTATAACTTACTCGAACGCTTACTAGTTTCCCTTGCGGAATATGAAGTCTCCCCACTGGCAACCGAGCAGGGCACCCATGAGGAATGTGTAGCTTCCCAAGAACATCAAGACTAGTAAGACTTGGAATTAGAGGTGCTGTAGCCATATATAATATATGGCTTACATGCTTGCGCGTTGGTGCTAGAATGGAAAGAAGAATAAAGGCCCGGCTTGATCTCGTTTAGTAACATGGACTTACAGTATCTGCCAAGGTAGGACAGGCAAAGAAATAAACGCAATGCACATCTGACCGCGCACGATATCTGTAATCCTTAAGTCTTAAACGGGATCAAGAAAACGGAATGACAAACTAAAGTATCCTATTAGAAATAAGTATCGATTGCATTCTGGAGGTGTTCAAATACCACTCACTCGGAAAGATAGCAGAAATATCGGCACCAAAAGCAATCCCGTTAGCGTAGAGGTTGGTGACCAATATGGAGTAGGCGACACCCAGCGCTATGATGAAGCTGTCCCAAAAAAGATTGTTAACACAATTCAAATCTTACAACAGTTGAAACACGCACCATCCGACGCGTGTTTTAGCATCCCAATTCTCGTCGAGCAGGAGGTGCAATTGGTCCCAGATATTCCACAGCGGGATGCCTCCATAACGCGATTGAAGAGAAGCAGTAGCGACAATACTCAGAAAAGCCATCATCGTCTTGGTTGTGAAGATCGCGAAGCCCTGCGGCCAGCCAGCTTGTTTTGGTGTTCTAGCATAACGGGATACATCGGATTGGTTGGTAATCATAGTGACGGTGGTACCCAGAATTGAGTTGATGCCACTCATGATGGCCCAGCCGAGCTCGGGGCCAGAGATGGGGTTAGCCTGAAGGATGTTAAAACCCTGGAATCCTTTGGGATCTCGCTGGCCCAGAGTCGTACACCAGACTACAAAATACCGATAATGTTAACGAATATGTTCTGGTCAACGATTCAAACTTACCAAACATCGCAAAGAACGCAGCGCCTCCGAAGATAGCCCTCGACGTGAAGATGTCGCGGAGTTTGGACGGATGAATCAAGGTCAAAGGAAACGCGATGGCCCATGCAAGGAAATCTAGATGTCAGTAAGTAAATCAGTATGCATGTACTTTAATGAAGCGGAGTGGCTCACAAACGAGGATAGTTTTAGCGTCTGTTCCAGCCGAAGCAGGAACGGCAGGATCCCAATCCCGGTATGAAGACCCAAACACGCAGAGAAACATTATGCTCATAAGTTGGCCACAATAATATACCTGGACAGCACTGCGTTTCTTAGATTTGACAGTCAAATTTGATTAGCGCCCAATATACTCACTACCAAACCTAAGTAACAGATCAGGAAGAAAGGGATAAAAATAAATACAGACACATACAATTCCAACTAGGCCACGTAGGCCGACAAACCACTTCGAACCAGTGACGCCAAAGGTAGGTCTATTCAGTGGAAAACTGTCACCGAAGAGAAGGAAAAGCGAAAGAGAAGGAAGTACCGAATCATCGCAGGAAATCCGACATGGTAATGCGCGCCGAAGGAAGCATTTAGCCTAGGGAGATCGGATGAGGTCTTTCAAATCTCATTGCACTAAAAAAAACCACGTACACAGCTGCCACTCCGAGAAGCAGACACCCAATTAATACGGGCACTACAGTTTGCGCTACAGTAAGGCCCACACCGATCAAGGAGGCTAGAATGATAATCTAGGTGAATGAAAGAATCAACACAAATAATGTGTTTACATACACCCCACGTTCCACTACAAATTGGTATTTCAGTTGGTTTACTCAAACTGCAAAGATGATGTTCCACGCACCCAAGTCGCATCGAACGACTGCCCAGCCCAAAGAGAACTATAGGTCCACCAAGTCCAAGTACGTTGTTCGGGAGGAGTTGGTAGGAGATCTTCATTGGCGTCATTGGCAGCAGATTGAATGATGATCATTTGCTTGCAGCGCCGAATAAACTGGATAGCCATGTGTGGGCTTCGAATAGGACAGGAAAAGTCTTGTACCATAAAGTTGTATAGTTATACGAATTCAGCAACGAAGTTTAAATCTTGGTCAGACGGTGGGCATCTGCGGCGTACCATTTTCTCAGTGCTTCTCCGATACTAGGGTACCCAAACATGGTATGCCTGGAAGCAGGGCTGCCGTGGCGGACTGTAATCAGCGCTTTCATGACCAACTGAGATATCATTTGGATGAAGGGCAGATAAGAATGTAGGGATCTTCCTATGTGCGATACCTAGGGTTCTACAAGACGCTCGATGCATGAGAGATAATGGTATCTAAGTGGGAAAAAAGGACTCCTTACAGGTCATCTTTGAAAGATAGCAATTTCGGATATCACATAAATTCCGCAAAGAAACAGCTTCCCTTTCCTTACATCTCGCGATCAAGAGCTAAGAATTTATAGAAGCGTGTGCTTACCCTGTGAAGTAAAGTAAGGTGGGAGCTAAGGAGCACTACATCAAACTTAGATACCAATGCCGGCTTGGGCATTAATCTGAGACGCAAAGACATTTTCATTGGGGTATAAATATAACAGAAACGTAGGACGTGAACTTACGATGTTATAATGAGAGGAATATATCTAGACTGAGCCTCAGCACTTGCAGGCTGATAGGGATATTGCACCTTCCAATGCCTCGCAATCTGCTCACGCGTGGCACCACACATCGAGAAAGATATTAGAAGTAATCTCATTCAGCAGTCCCTGATCATAGAACGCACCTGTTGAATAGCTGGGAACTATCTAGGACGGCCGATGACGCGTGTGTGAAGAGTAACTGTGAGGGAGGATGGTTGTCCCTCTTGTTCTTCCTCGTACAGCGTATCAAATGCATTCTTTGCATGCTCAAAATAAGCCATCGAAGAGCCGAATCCAGGTGCAATGAAGAACTCGAAGTCGTTGCAGTCATAGGTACAGGGCATCATCAAGAGACCCTCTTCAGCTCCAACGATGGGTCAGGAATCCAGTACGGGAGATCGTCAGCGTCTGTATAAAGTATCATAAAAGCACAAAATGTATGGAAATAAAAACGCAGCGCACAAGTGTCCGCTTGATGGAGGAGCTCTAAGCCTAGCTCATGGTAGACCCTGGACACGAGAAAGGTCGCCCATTCTGCGAATTCCGATACCATCTTGCCAGACGGAGCTTCACGTTGGCTTGAGGTATGTTTGATTGAACTCAGCCCAAACGGTGAAGGGCCGATTGGGCGCTTCGCAATCTTGAGGCATCCTCACATCTTCCAAAAGGTATGATTGCATATCAGTGCTAACCTTGAAGATGAGTAGGGAAGCATTCACGTCAAATCGAAGTGGGAAGGGAAAGTTGCATGTAAGGTTAAGCGGCCGAATCCGGCGTGACGTGTGATGTCCGGCCCGACGCTTCCTCCTTTCCGAACTTGCTCTCGTCGCTCGAGTCTCCATGTTCAAGCTTGGGTCGAGCAGGGTTCGCCTTCAGCCTAATTAACTAAAACCTAAGGGAACCCCTTGAATAAATAAACGAGTTGATGGAAGGCCTGCAACCTACTCACATAGTTCAGATTACTTATTAGACGTCCAGATTTTAAGATCATATGCATAAGCCTGTCGATAAAGAAAGTGATATTGGAATAAACTATCTAGCGCCCCCCGTAGCTGCTTGATCTTGATCTGTCTCTTCAAGTCCTCTTTCGAAATTATCAAGTTCTACATCTGAATCCGAATCCTCCGGAACAGTCGAGGACCCTTGCCTGGTTTCTTCAGTCAAGCCTAAATCGATAACATGCTCTTGTAGGAGGTAGAGTATACCTCGCTGGTCTCGTGGAGCATTAATTTCTTCTGCGATTGCCGGATATTCTTCTCGATATGCTTTCCGAATTGCATTACGCTCCCAGCCGTGTGCGAGTCCAAAAACAGATACAGGTTTAGTACCTATCGTCAGATGTTCAGCCTCTGGCAGTCGCCAAGAATGACTTGTTAATGATCATACCGAAAAGGATACGCATGAGAGAGCCTCCGAACACAACAGCAAAAACACCACTAAGGAATGTCCATAAACCACCCGTCTGAGATAGACCGTTGAAGAATGATTTGTCCTTAGAATCCTGTATTATGGTCCACTGAGTAACGACCGCTTGTTTGCTCACGCGGATAGTAGCAATTTCGGGAGAGCGGATGATCATGGGAGAAATTCCTGCTTGAGGATCCGGAAACACTTGGTTGATCTGTGCGATCACAGTCGACTGCATACTCTGCACAAAATAGAGGTGTTGAGTTGTGTTGTCAATTACTTAACGTATAAATGCTTACTTCAAATAATCCGAACCACGATAAGCCAGGGTTTTTGAACTTCCGATGGATCTCCATAGAAGCTATCCCAACCAAGTTCACTCCAGGAATTAAAGTAGTGGGAACTGTCATCGACATCACGTCAATTGTTCTATTCGTCATTGCAACCATGACTTGCACAGAGTTGCTTGGGATATCTGTGATTGTATCTGTAGCTATCCCGAGTGTTGTAAAATTGACGGTGACAAGAAGATCTGGTTGAAATTCTGTATACGGTTGCGGGAGAATGTCATTTCCAGTAAAGACGGCCCAGCCTGTTTGAATTAAGTCCAATGTTAGTATCCAATTGGTTATATCGATATATAGATTGAGATTATTTGACTCCCCATATTTAATTGGAATACGAGAAGGACAGTAGTACGTCATCAATTGAGTGCTAAATGTTATTTGTCGGTTTATGAAGTCGTCGTAACCTGATTCGTGATCAAGATATACACAATCTGGGTTGGACAGTGACGAAGCTACAGGATATTATTGGATTCATTGTGTTGCTAAAGGTTAAATGGAGGATTAGCTTACTAGAGATATTGGCAAAGGTGAGATCGTCTAGCGTACTGCCGCTAAGGGCCATCCATAGGGGTATCACAGTGAATGCAGACAGTGCAGAGCGAAAGTGAGAATCATTGTGAAAGATTACATTTTGGATCTTTACAAGCCAATCAAATTTCCATCAAATATATTAGTCACTAGTCACTAGTCACTTTGAACATGGCCGACTCATGTGGTAATACTCACGATAATTATGCCCCAAGTTGCAACATCGGAAATGCTACCTTGAATAGGAGTAGACGCATCTGGCGTCCGAATGTTTTGAGTGGGGATGAGCCGAAGCTCTCGGATAGGCTCAGTCACCATTCTGAGGAGCGAAAATATTGTAATACCACACAACAACAGTGCGGCCAGACTGCCTCTTGCGAAGATTAGCGTTTTCGTCTCCCCTCTTTCGCGCGGTGAAGTCAGATGATAGTAGTAGAGAGTGAGTTACATAAAATAAAACATACATAAAATGCGATCTCCAGAGCGAATTTCCAAACAACAGTCGAACACCCCCAAGATCCTGCTTCCATCTGGGCTGAAAATATGCTAAGAGATCAAATGGTTTTATCAACGCTTGAGCCCCAGCATCGAATATTATTGCGATCCGTATCAATGCGAGCAGGGGTAGTGCCCCAACTAGATAGGAGCATGAAGTTGCATGGATTAATGTGAGTTGGTCCGTCCAAGGGCCAATTTCATTCCAGAAGATTTTATAGAAGGAAGCATAGTATGCAAGCCCTAAGTCAATGAGTTTAGCGGAGCAGATGAGTCAATTAAACAACTTGTGGAATCATACCCGAAATATTACACAAAAGCCAAATAAGGTCGGTTGCAGTATGAAGAAAGGGGACCGAGAAGGCACTGCCGTGACAAAACGATAAATTAATACCGATAATTAGTGTACTCAACATCGATGGACCCGAACGATAACTTGCCATAGGATTTGATGTAACAAAATGGACGAGAATGCCAGACTCCATATCAAGTGTTGGTTCCAAAGGTCGTGTATAAAAAAGAAGATCAACCAGGCGACCGCAGATGACAAAAATACGCTCCTAAGGAAGAAGAGGTATCTCCCCCTGGACAACCAGACAAGTGGTTTCATCGTTTTCGTAGACTTGTTGAAGGGATGCCTTTGTCTTGTGTAGGTTCAGGAAGGAAGGGGGATTTTAGGAAATGAAGGCGCCACGAAGGTGATTTATATATTCACCCTAGCCTCGTTGAAGCAGCGTTCAATCTCGTAACTTTTGAGGAAAAACAGGCGCCACGAAGGTGATTTATATATTTACCCTGGCCTTGTTGAAGCAACGTTCAATCTCATAACTTTCGAGGAAATGAAGGCTCCATGAAGGTGGTTTATATATTCACCCTAGCCTCGTTGAACCAACGTTCAATATCATAACCTTGGGTGACATCTACTTGGCAGGTTGAGGAAGCCTCCTGGATACGCAATGCCCATTGGTGCTAGATGATATTGTTTTATAGGCCTACTTTCGCGTGGGCGCTCGTAAGTTTTTCGTTGTAGGCCCAATGTTCACTGTATCAGAAAACACATTAGAGTAGCCTTGCATTCATTGAATCGAGCACCAACATTTTATTGGTATCTTATAACGTCAAAGAACCAAAAGCTACCATCACATCATCGTTTGAAAATTGAGACATCTATCTGACAGAGATATCTTGAGCTTAAGATAACAGCGGAAGGTGTAGAGTGTCTGCAGGAACGTGTAGTTTCTCGTTCCAAGCCTGGTCGCACGTAGCAATCTCACAGACGCTTATCGAGGTCCATGAGCGCCAATTCGCACCACGATTCAGATAACGGAGGTTTCTGTTCGCAAATTTACAATATACGAGCATCTACCTACAGAAAAACATCAGAACGACATTCTATTCATGGAACCGAGTACCAATAGTTTGGATATTACCTTACAAAACAAAACCACATGCACGCGGAAGCTTTTACTGGTCAGAGCGATCTCGACATCCAGCCTAGCAAGATATGAATAGACATTTGGCGACATGCGATACTTCAAAGTACCCGCAAACACCATCAGCGAGCGCGATTTCTTCCTAATACTCGCCAGCGTTTACAACACGTCCATATCAATACCACGAATGATACAGAAAAGAAAAAGAAAAAGACGCACCGTTTGCTTGTTCGCACCCGCGACCATCGAGCTCTTCACGCGCTGATGCACGCCCTGCAGCGCATCCATCGTCAGAAGATGCTTCCCCTTCCAATGCCTCGCAATCTGCTCACGCGTAGCGACCCACACATCAGGCTTCTTTGAGAAATACTCCACAAACTGAGAAAAATATTAAAAATGATACATATCATTCAACAGTCACGGCGAACGTACCTCTTCAAAAGCTGGGAACCGTCCAGACGATGACGCGTGCATGAAGAGCAACTATGAGGTAGGATGGTTGTCCTTCCTCGTATAGTTTATGTTCGAAATAAGCCATCGAAGAACCGAATCTAGGTGCAGTGAAGAAATTGAAGTCGTTGCAGTCGTAGGCATCATCAGGAGACCCTCTTCAGCTCCAACGATGGGGTCAGAAATCTAGTATGGAAGATTGTCAGCATCTGTAAAGTATCAACAACAGTGAGCGAAAAGCAAAAAGCGTATGGAAAGAACGCAGCGCACAAGTGTCCGCTTGATAGAGGAGCTCTAAGCCCAGCTCATGCCTTGGACACGAGAGCGCGGCTGCGAGGCGATGCTGGTTCATTATAACTCAGATGAGCGCCTCCTGAATTTGGATGTCAGACTAGTAAACTTTTAATTTGTTCCTTCCCTATACGTAGCTATAGGACTCAAGCTATCGTTAAACGCATTCAGCCAAAATATCTGACACCTTGAATTTCATCTGAAACGCCTCTATCGTATCACAATGTCTTCCAGGCCGACAACGCGACCGTGGACCGGTCAATCGCGCTCATTTTCAGCAGGTGATCCAAGTCGGCCATGGACTGGTCAATCTCGACCAACAACAGCGCGTCCTCAGACAGCAGGCTCGGTTCGCTATGAAGCATCATATGTTGTAGCTGTTCTCGAAGGGAGAGGCATATCGCGAGAAGTCGGAATCGCAGCCCTCGACAAAGACACTGGCAAGGTGATGTTGGTTCAGGTGATTTCTCAGTAAAACGCGTCGATATATGCGTGTTTTTACGCGACATGTGGCACTAGGTTGCGGATTGCCAGACCTACGTGAAAACCCTGCATCAAATGCACCTTCATCGTCCGTGTCTTGTGCTCATCCCAGATACCTTCCTCTCCGCCACCGATGCCGCATTGGCGCCTTCTGGCAAACGGGCAGCGTCGACTTCCCTCCTGGTTGAGTACATACGCGAAGAGTTTCCTGGCGTACAAATAGAACCAGTTGGTCGTCGATATTGGAACGATTCTGGAGGTCAGTCGCCCTTATCCATGAGCATTTGTGACAAGTAAACTTCGTTTAGGCCTTGAGTTTGTTCTACAACTTTGCGTCGAAGATGATGAACGAGCAGGTACCGTGCTTGCAGTTTCAAACAAGTAAGAATTGGTTGCTCCGACATCGCAAGATGCGGCCTTACTTTTATAGGTACTATGCTCTTTCTTCGGCATGTGCATTGTTCAAGTATGCAGAGAGCCGAATGAACACTCGTTTCGCAGCTGGATCCTTAAGAATACGATATGTTCCTGTCGAAGGGACCATGATGATAGATCCTGATTCAGCTCGCAACCTTGAGCTCGTTGGCAATATGACCTCCAAAAAGTCTTCTCATTCGCTTTTTGGGTGAGTGACTTAACTTCGTCAACAAGGACAATCATTCACGACTCAGTTACTTCGTGTCAGCATTCTCAACTATACATACACACCGATGGCATCGAGATTGCTACGAGTCAACATATTATCACCCATCACAGGTATGTTATGGGTTATCTATGGTGATTTCAATTATCTCATGATAGTGCAGTTCAAAGTTCCATAGATGCAAGACTTGACGTGGTCGAAGGCCCGTCGCCTATTTTTCTTGTTGGGGTATTTTTCACCTAGGCTTCATTTATAGAACTTATCAATGCAGAAGATCGGTTTACATACGTTAGGGATGCTTTGAAAACATTGAACAAAATGGATTTTGACAAATTAATTGCCGCGGTACTTGCTATCTCTACAATGAATGGAAGGTTTACTTACCATATTGTACAGCTATGCTCCTCTGAAGCCCGAGTGACAGCTAGCTCAAAGCCGGCTTCCTATCGGATTTTACAAGTTCTCAACTTGCGCAACGTCGTCAAGAATCTTCCCCTGCTCCGTCAAGCTCTGAAAGGATGTCAATCTCAGTTACTCAGAATCGTCTGTGAGGTAAAATACTCTACGAATTCGCAAAAACCGAGATAACGATATTTTCATAGATGATTCTGATGAGAGGATTGACAAAATTGAGAAATTAGTTTCAGAACATCTGAATGAAGACAGTGCACCGTCCAAGGTGTGTATGTACCCTTGTTCGTAAATGCTATGGCTGGTTAATAGGTATCAAAGGGTGGACTGGGTGCTGTCAACGCGCGTGTATATGCAGTCAGGGCAAACTGTAACCGATTGCTCGACGTCGCTCGAGAAACTTACAAGGAAAATGTCGGCGATATCTATCAGCTCAATCGAACCTTGTCCGAAGAGCATGGGCTGCCTTTAACGCTCGTTTATCAAGAAACAGGATTTGTTTTTGCCCTCCCAAAATCAGCTTTGGAAGGAGAACTGCCGAAGGGTTTTGTGAATGTGACAATGAAAAAAGGGAGATGGGTGTTTTCCAGTATGGAATTGGTACGGTTACAAGTTTCCGTTCTTTCAATCATGGCTCACTGCCATCAATGACGTACAGAAGAAAATGAATTCGAGAATGAAGGACGCCCTAGACGAAACCTTGATATTGAGCGATAAGTACTAAATGCGTATTCTTAGACTCGTTTGGAAGCCACTGACAGTCCATCCAGAATTGTGCAAGATCTCATAGCGCAAATCGTCGGAGACGTAGGAGCGTTGTACAAAGCATCAGAGGCTGTATGTTTTCTTGACTTTGGAGGACGCCTCCCAATATCACCTTACAGATCATATCAATCAATAGGTTGCGCTCGTCGATATGCTCTGGTCATTTGCCCATGCATCTATCAGTAAGCCTGAGCCCTTCGCCAATCCATTTCTTTCCTTTATAACGTTGACTTAATCCAGTGCGCAACTACGGTATGTGTGTTTGGGAAAATTGAAACCCCCTTCACTTAAACTCTTTTTGAGTTCGCCCGGAGTTTACTGGAACGTTGGCTATAAAAGCTGGGAGACATCCTATTCTAGAGACCTTGCAATCAGTAGCAACGCTTGTGCCAAACGACGTGTATTGCGATGACTCTTCTTCATTCCAGTTGATTCAAGGCCCCAAGTAAGCGCTTTGTCTTGTAAAAATGTCAGGATACTCATCCGCACTTCCAGTATGTCTGGTGGGTGCTTTGTTAGCATGGCATGATAGACTGATAGACATGGAAATGACAGGAAAGAGCACTTACCTTCGACAAGTTGGGTTGCTCACATTGATGGCTATGTGCGGGTGTTTTGTCCCTGCTGAATACGCCAGCTTCAGGTCCGACTTCCTCGATCCTCGATCATGGAAATCTGCCTTTCATAATTCATTTCTTCATTCAGGATTCACGACGCGTTGTTGACAAGGCTATCGAATGATGACGATATGGAAAAGAGCCTCAGCACATTTGCAAGCGAGATGGCGTCCTCTGCCATGATTCTGGGTGGGTTGACCAGACTCCCATTTGTGAAATTTTCTGATATGCATAATAAATTTATCCATGTTCAGGACTTGCCACGCAGAGATCACTGGTCTTGGTGGATGAGCTCGGTCGCGGAACCTCCCCAAGGGAGGGTGTGGGCATTTCGCATGCTATCGCGGAAGGATTGATTGCTCTCAAGGTGAGGAAGAGGCAATCCTCTCGCCTATCCAATTGACGCGCTTGATATTATCAGCCCTTTGTATTTTTCGCAACGTGAGATTGCACATTATCTGCGATCGGAAAGTATACCTGACGTTGTTTCTCCACGCAGACATTTCAGCGAGCTCACCAAGACACTGTCGCGACAACCTACGGTTATAAAGTATGTGTATTTGGACCTAGATCCGGGTTGGAATGCTGATTTCGAGACTGTGATTGCTTGAAAGTTTGCACTTGTCGTACAGGTCTCGATGAAGTCTCTTCGGTTGATGTACTGTACCCTAAATTCTCTTTGGACTACAGCGCAGTCGCGCATCTGCGGTAAACTTCGGGATGACTTTCCAATACAAGATCTCGATGGCGCTTCCGAAGATTTCAGCCATTATGGTGTGTAGTTCTGGCCCACTGGTTGTTTGATTCAGTTTACATATGCTAATAATCATCCTATAGGGATAGAACTTGCACGACTCGCTGACCTTCCTCAGACGTCCTAGTAGAAGGGAGAAGGGTGGCAGAGAAACTTCAAGTGTTGCAGACACGACACGAAGAGTCCAGCGAAAGTGCGAAAACAGCGGTCAAGAGAAAGGCTTTGCTGAGGGTAACTATTGATCATTTTTTCCCCTCGATTTTTCTGTGAATTTTTTAATACCTTTTACGCTTGTTAGCTTCGAACGCAGCTTGTACAGGCGTACGAACATTCTGCTCTGCCGGATCGGGATTTCTGGCGTATGTTGGACGTTCCAGGCGGATATCGCCAAGGCGTTTATGCGCGGCTAGTTGGGCGCTTTGGTAAAGTGATGATGCCAATTTTGATGGAGACTCGGAGCAGATATGATCATGATGCAATTTGTTGGTGTCATGTTTCTGAGCGCCTCGACCGGCTCGACCTCGACACATCTACGGCGATAAGTCAGTCCGTAGCAAATACAAAACAAGCCAGGATGGGTCTGGTTGGATACATTGGTGCCTGTCAGCTGTATTTGTTGGTCGCAGACGCGCAGTTGCATGAGTGATTTCCAATGACATGCACATGGATCATGATAGTTGCGTGACGTTGGGGTGTGATATTTGGAAAGCACAAGTATTCTGGTTCGCAGCAGCGTTCGAGAACGATGATCACAATCAAGCTTTCCCTGAAATAAGAGAGCCGCAGCAAAATATGAAGCTGAGACCCGCGGAATAGATTTGCGTAGTTCTGAGTTCAGGGACCAACTAATGGCACCGCCACGTGCCCTGGGACAGTAAGCGGCGGTCAAAAGGACGGCCGACTCCAACTCTCCTCTCTCCAACCGCGGTGCCCCTAGATACCACCTCCACCATATCCACTCGCTGTCCCCGCCATGCCACCGCCGCACTACGACTTCTCATCAAGGCAAGCGAATAGCTTCTGTCCTTCTCTTGGTGCTAACCACTATGTGTCTGTGTCCAGCTTCTGCTCATTGGAGACTCTGGTTTGTCGTGGGCCTTCAATTTGGGAGACTGAGAAGTGAACTGATTGTATCTTTGGTGGCTGGATGCGTGGTTTGCGCTGTATAGGTGTAGGCAAGTCGTGCCTGCTGCTGCGTTTCTGTGACGACGCCTGGACGCCGTCATTCATCACCACGATTGGTATCGACTTCAAGATCCGCACCATTGAGCTCGACGGGAAGCGAATTAAGCTGCAGATTGTGCGTGTCCTGCCTACGTCATATCCTTTCCTGCCACTACAGCGTCTGACTCCTGCGACTTGCCTTGCGCTGCTGGGTGTTGTGCTGTGCAGTGGGATACAGCAGGTCAGGAGCGGTTCAGGACAATCACTACTGCCTACTACCGTGGCGCTATGGGCATCCTGCTAGTGTACGACGTCACGGACGAGCGCTCTTTCAACAGTGAGTAGCCTTAATCTCTCGCTTTCTCTCTCAGAGCCACCGCTCATCGGCTATCGCTTTACCCCATTCCCCTCACCGCGGACCTCCAGACATCCGAACATGGCACTCGAACATCGAGCAACACGCCTCGGAAGGCGTGAATAAGATTCTTATCGGCAACAAGTCGGACTGGACGGACAAGCGCGCTGTGACGGAGGAGCAGGGCCGCGAGCTTGCCAACGAGCTCGGCATCAGGTTCATGGAGACCTCGGCGAAGGTGAACGAGGGTGTCGAGGAGGCGTTCTTTACTCTCGCTAGGTGCGTTTAGTTTCGGTCTCGTTCGAAGCGCACACCACACACTGGGAGAGTCCTGAGCTATTCTGCTGTGGTCTTGGCCGCGAGATGTGTGGTCGGTAGCGGTGGAGTGGGTTGAGAGTTGACTGACGTGACCTTGTATATGACTGTCAATAGGGATATCAAGACTCGCCTGATCGACTCGCAAGCAGACAACGCAGCAACCGGAGGTGCAGCCGCCGACTCAGTCAAGGTCAACCAGCCCGCAACGCAGACACAACCGGGCTGCTGCTCATAAGTGTCTTCGCCCACATATCACATGGCGGCGTCGATAGCTGCTGTCCTCTCTCCCTCATTTCGGAACCTTTCTTGTCGTTATTACTACTGCTACTACTACTGTGTATGTACCCCCGGTGCATGTTATTACCATCTATCGGCGAAACTGACGCATGCAGCAACGGCCACGGTACTTACCCACCTCCTCTTTACCCGTACAAGTTGCCATTACCACACCCCACCTTGCGCGTGCGCCCTCCTTACTCGTCTGAGCTCGTCCTGTGTACAATGAAGCATCATTCCCCGTTTGTCTCCCGTGTTCTTGTATGTTGTGATACCTGGATTCATCTCCCAATCTGTGTCCGTTTTTCATGCCATATTTGTTCAGTCGATTCTTTCCTGTTAGGCTGCACCCTCAGAGATTGTAATACATCTGGGTCGAGATCAAAATCAGGTTACAAACAGGATAGGCACTGTATGGTGTACACGTCAAACGCCAAACCTTACAAGTAAAGATAGAGTTTCAAAACAAGCAAACCCCACCGCCCTTTGGAATTTCTGAAAAAAAAATAACAACGCAAGCTAACCAATAGTGCATCCACATGCATCCCCTCCTCCTCCTCCTCCGCCGCCCCAAACGCCGCGTTCCAATTCCCGCCCCACCACCTCTTTATCCGCTCCCCGCCGTGCTCCTCGTACTCCGCCCTGCTCACGCCGACGCCGCCCCGCCGGAACGCGTCCGAGCGGCTGAACGCGGCCATCCCGCGCCACGCGTCGAGCGCGGGGTCCGCCGCGCGCGTGATCGTGAGCGGCGCGCCGGGCGGGAGCAGCGACTGCAGCACCGCGCGCAGGCGCTGCTCGAGGCCGGGGAGCACGGAGGGCGCGCCGGTGAGGAAGACGTTCTGCGGAGTGTGAGGTCAGGGTGAATTGCGAGACGCGTGGGAGTGAGACGCACCTGGATGAGCGCGGTGCGGTCCTCGGGGTAGTCGAGGACGCGCCGCGCGCGCGCGAGGGCACGAAGGACGGGAGGAGGTTCTGGATGACCTCGCCGAGCCGGCGGAGTCGACGCCCGCCATGCCGGCGAGAAATACGCCTCGCAGACGCGGTAGCGCTCCGTGTTGAGGTGGATGCGCGTGTTGCCTGGGGTGGGGGGCGGCGATGGCGTCAGCGGGCGTCGCGGTGGAGAGGAAGCGGGCTTACCCTCGATGTCGCCTTCTTGGTAGACGGGCCGGAACGCGGACATGAGCGCGGAGCGCTGTGTCGTGATCGCCGCGTGCGTGTGCTTCGGGGTGAAGTCGGGTCGTGCGTGAGTAGTTTCTGCTCGATCGTCTGCAGCTGTGCGAGGTCCTCCTCTTCGTCGGAGGAGGCGCTGCGTGTTCTGGTGAGCAAAGTAACGGATACATCATCAGCGACTGAAAGAGGGTGTAAAAGGAAGGAGGTGCCACGATTTTGCGGTAGATAGCCCAGTCTTCGTCATCTGCGCCGAACATATCCTCTGTACCAAAGAAAAATAACAGATAGATATAAATGAAAGAAGAATGCAAGCAAGCCACCTCCGCCCCCTTTCCGCTTTTTCGCCTTGGCACCCGGTCGTCCGCCGCGAGCGACGCAATGTTCTTCATCCTCGCCTGCGCCGCAGCGCTCTTCCGGTCCGTCAGCGCGGCCTTCCTGCGCGCGCGGTCCTTGATCTTCGCCATCAGCGCCTGCCACACGAGCATCGCGTCAATACACTGCGCAGGATCGACACAAGCCCCACGCACCTCCTGTTCCTGGCGCAGCTTGCGCGCCCAGCCGCCGAGATCTTCGTCGCGCTCCGCCTCCTCGCGGCGCTCCTGCGTCTCCCGCTCCTCGCGCTCGCGCTCCTTCTCCCGGCGGGCGCGCACGCGCGCATCGAAGCCGGCCTTCATCAGCCGCTGCTTCTTCTTCTCCTTGATTGGTCCTCGTCGAGCTATGGGGTGTCTGTGAGTGGCGGTTCGGAGTAGTCGGGACGGCGCACGTACATCTGCATCGGGACATCGACAAGGGGGAAGGAGGGCTCCTCCTGCTGGGAGAGCGTGAGTGGGGGAGGGTGGGAGGGGTGGGGACGTACGGTGATTTCGTCGGTCTCGCCTGCCTCTTTCTTGCGCGCTTTCTTGAGGTCGCTTTCGAGCTTTTTGATTGTCTCGTCGAGCATGCCTCGTTGTCGAGGCCCTCTGCTTGGAGTTTGCTCTGCAACGGGATCAGGTTTCATGCGGTAATTACATGTGGAGACGACGGACCATCCATTCGCGTTTGCTCTCCGTCGCCTTGCTCTCTTTCAGCGCAGTGAGATACTGCAGATCGCTCTCCTTCTGCAGCAGCTAAAGACAACAGCCATCAGCATTCTCGAAAACCAAAGCCCAACCAAGCACAGACCTTTTCCACGCGCGTCTTCGCGGCGAGCTCCTGCAGCTTCCGGCCCTGCTCCCGGCGCTTCTCGGCGATCTTCGCGAGCTCCTCCTCCGTCTTCTCTTCGGCGACGGGGAGGGCGAAGGGGAATTGGACGACGACCTCGGATGCGCGCAGCTTGAGCGGGTCCTGCAGCGTGCGGAGGAGCGCGTTGAAGTCCGTGGCGACTTCGCAGAAGTTGTGGAGCATCCACTGAGTGCGGATGAGAGTTAGCTATTTGAGCAAGGTAGCGAATAGGCGTACATTGGTTTGGACGTTCGTCACGCGCGTGGGGAAGGTGGGGTACTTGAGCTGGATGAGCTTGAGGAGGTACTCCGAGGACTGCGCCGCGCCCCACGGGATCCTGCCACGCCCGCCCGTCAGCGCATGCACACCACCGGCTGGGATTGGACGCACCGTTTTGCCAAACTCAGATGCCCTTGCCGCGGAGGATCGGGATGACGGAGGTGGAGGCGGTGTTGAAGGAGACGACGAGCCCGTTGGCGGCGAAGGGCTGCGCGGGCGGCGGGGGGTTGTTCTGGTAGAAGGACATGATGCCGTCGATGCAGTAGGTCAGGAGGGCACGGAGTAGAGCTCGAACATGAGTTCGGAGGTCACTGGGTGCATAGTTCCGTTAGTTCGTCTGAGATGATGAGGGTGGTGGAGTGCTCACGAGCTCGCGAATGCAGGGGGCTGCAGAGACGTTCCGTCATGAGCACCGGGTGGTCCACGGTGGGGGTGTCGATCCCGAGGTTGATGAAGGCGTAGTCCAGTGCATTCTCCTACACCTCGCAAGACGTGCCAGCCTCCACACAAGTAACTCGCCGCAGCCCACTCACCAGCGCATCAAGTTCACAGCACGTCGCCCTCCCACGGCGTGCGCGTCTGGCCGCGCGCGCCGCTCTCCGCATCGATCGCCTCGCCGAAGAGCAGCAGGGCTTGTTCGTGCGGCGCTCCTTGTACTTGGCGACGGCGTTGGGCCCCGTGCCCGCGGGGTTGCTGGATGTGCCGAAGCCCCAGCGCAGGGTCGTGGCGCCGTTGTCGATGACGATGGGGGTGTGGGCGGCGCGGTGGGGTGCGTAGGGCTCGGGCGGGGGCGGCGAGGCGGGGAGGTAGGTGGTCGGCAGGGTGTGGATGTTGAGCGGGGTGGAGGGCCCGGCGTCGAGATCCATGGTTGGGGATGGGAGGTTCTGGAAGGAGCGGTTTTTGGCTTGGTTTGAATTCTTTACGAGAATGAAACGTGCATAGACAGATGCGGCGCCGCTGGCAGCCGCTTCAGCGGCGTTCTGATTGTTGTTGCAAAGTTTAATGCAGCGTCAGTTCACTGCGATGAAAGCGAGCGCTGAGAGTGGTTGTGGACTATGATGGAAGATCGGGAGAGCGATGGCTTGGGAACATTGCCACTGACGCGTGCTGGAGCTGGAGGATCAAACGAAGAAAGAAATAAAGCGAACTCGCGGCTACACTGGTGATCAAAATTGGAGACGAGGTGTCTGCCTCTCGCTCTCTGGGCCTGTAAACGGATACATTCCCGATAATCATAAATACGTAGGATCTATTCATGCTGAAAGGACTTGATGCAGCCATGCAAGTCCTTGGAAAGTGGAGGTTATAATGATAATAATATCGATTGTTTGGTGTTGTGGCTCTTGCCAACCACACAACCTCACACAACCCTTACAAGCCTATACAAGGCCACTGCAACTCGAACAACGTTCAACAACGCTCATCCTGCGCCGCCGTCTATTCGCTCGGACGCGCCATCATTCCGTATATTCACCACGAGTCTCAGTGAGATTGTAGCTTAGGAACTGACATACACCATACCCTCGGAACTTCGAACAATATGGCAGACCTATCGGCGCTGCTCGCTTCGTCAAAAAACTTGAACTCCCACTTGTCAAGGCCAGACCTCCCATCAGTCAACCTCTCCTTGGATCAGATTGAGGCCCTTTCGCGTCGTCTTGTCTCCCGCCAACCAGGGACCTCGACCGACACGGATCGCGCGTGCGTCTCCTCTTGCCCTGCCAGGACACCGTGACTGACCAGGCTCTTTCATTATCTAGGAAGTACCTCCTCGCCCAAGCCCACGTCGATGCCTCTGCCCTCTCCGACTCGATCGCGCATCTGAACACGTCGACGACGTTTTCGCCGCTGCAGCCTCTGCAGACACGGACGTCGCGGGCTACCTGCGCATCGCGCATGAACAGAACCTAATATCCACGATCGAGGAGGGCCGGAAGGAGACACAGGAGGAGTTTTACCGTGTCCTCGAGGAGCGTAGCCAGCGCGACTGGGAGGCCAAGAAGAAGCGCGTCTTTGAGGAGCTCGGCGGGCGGGTGCCAGTGCCGATCGTGGCATGACAGATTTGAGGACAAGCACCCTTGGCAAGAGCACCTGACTGTGAGTTTCGTTCTTGTTCTTGAATTTCTTGGTCTGAAAGCTTGCCTAGGCACCTACGCCGACCGTGACGCTGCAAATGCAGGCAAGATGATGGCCTACGACCGTGTCATCACCGAAATGAACAATGCCCGTCTACGGGGGACATCCTACCCCATCGTCCACGCGCTCACCGATGCCTCTCTCGCGCTCGCCACAGACGTAAGCCCTCCTTCCACCCACCCCCATCCAACTAACCACCCAACACCAGTCGCGCGGCATCCAAATGACGCAAAACTTCCACGTCCTCGCGAAAATCACCGGCGAGCCCCCGGCGCTCCGCCCGTCGAGCACGCCGGCGCGCACATCCTCAACGCGCCGCTCTTCGAGCGCAAGTTGCGCGGGTGTACCTGGCGACCCGAACACGCGCGAGGCCGTCGCGCTCCGCAAGCAGATCGCCGCGGGCGCGCGGGAGGCGCTGGAGGAGCAGTACTGGGATATCCTGGAGCGGACGGTGCAGTCGCGGCCGATGGAGGCGCGGCTGGGGGGTGATCCAGTATTGCAATCGGGTGCGGGCGTTTTTGTTGGTAGGTATTATCGGAATGGGGAGTGGGAGGATCGGATGAGGTGTGTGGTTTTTGGGTGTGCTTTGGGTAGTTGCTGATGGGTGGGTGTAGCTATTGCTGGCCAACCTCTGTGGGCCAAGCTTTTCTATCTTGTCCGTACTGGACATGTGCAGAAGCGATTGCGGAGGCGACCAAGTTCCAACAAGCCATTGATAGCCGCGAAGCCTCCTTTGTGACCCAATTCAGGACATGGCTCGAGTCTCCAGACAGAAAGTCCGTTCGCCCTCTTCTTTAATTTACATACGCTAATATCACTCTAGACTCCCCAAAGCACATCGCGACCATCTTCAAGCGGTCTACAACGCACACATGCTGCACTCCTCCACCGCCGACCCCTTCAAGCTCGCCCTGTACAAGCTCATGGGCCGCCTCGAGCCCGCGCGGCGCAGCGTGCCGCAGGTGACCACCACCACCGAGGACTGGCTCTGGTTCCAGCTCGCGATGGTCGACGAGGACGAGGACGGCGGCCTCCGCGCGCTCGCCGACGTGCTCCTCGGGTACGGGGAGCGCCACTTCGACGGCCCGCCCGGCCAGCCGGGGTCGAGAGGGGCGTGTTCGCGGGCGTGCTGCTGATGTGCGGCCAGTTTGAACGGGCGGTGGCGGCGCTGTGGGATTACCAGGAGACGGAGGTGGAGGCGGTGCATTTGGGGATTGCGCTGGCGTATCATGGGCTGCTGAGGGTGCCATCGCGCGCGGAGACATCGGACATGACCCTTGTACGTTTCGTATCTCTCTCTTTATCACGTCGCCTTTATTTACCTTGTTGCATTCAGTGTCCCTCTCCCCGGCCTCGCCGCCCGCGCTGAGCCTCTCCACGCTGATCTGGCGGTACATTCGCCAGTTCATCAAGATGGACGCGAAGGAGGCGATGCAGTACGTGTACTGCGTGTGCCTGTCCGCGGACCAGGGCGGCGGGGTGGGCGGGAGCAGGTCGAGACTGCGTGGGAGCTGACAAGGCGCATCATCGTCGGCGCGAACAGCGGGCCGGCGTGGGAGGAGCTGGTTGGTGGCATCCGGCCAGAGGGTGGGCGATTCGTGCGTATTATTTTTTGTTTGTGTGTATATCAGGGTGCTGACGCTGAGCGGTGATTTGTGTATTGAAACAGCCCGGCATCATCGAGCAAGGCGCGGGCCTCCTGCACCTCAACACCGCGCAGGACTTCCACACGCACATCCTCATCCGCGCCGCGCAGCACGCGCAGGAGAACGACCGCATCGCGGAGCGGTCAAGCTCTACAACCTCGCGGAGGACTACGCCACCGTCGTCGCGTGTCTCGCACAGGCGCTGGGGAACACGCTTGCGCAGCCGAGTCCGGATGAGAAGGCAGGGCGGTGGAGCGCACGGCCGGGGAGATTTTGCGGCATTATGAGCGCGCGAATCGGGCGGTGGGCGGGAGAGGGAGGCGGTGGTAAGGCTTTTGAGATAGGGAGGCGATGGAGGCGAAGAACGCTGGGCGGCCGGAGGCGGGGCTTGATGTATGGCTTCTGCGATCTGCCATATTATCTTTGCGGCTGAATGCGTTTTTTTCTTCTTTTCTGCAGATTTTGGAGTCGACGGACCTCATTCCGCTGAGTGGGGACATCGCGAAGATCACGCGCCGCGCGGAGGAGTTCCGGATCTGCATCCGGCGCTGCAGAAGAACTTGCAGACGTACCTCACGCTGACGATGGATGCGCTGCAGGGCGTGCACCAGCGCGTGAAGAGCTCGATGGTCGCGGATGCGAACAAGCAAATGGTGCGTCTTTTTCTTTTCCTGTGTCATTCGTGGATATTGATGATGTGGATGCGTTGTAGACGCTGGCGAGTATCAGGAAGAAATCGCGCTCGCTGATGGTGTTTGCGGGTATCTTGAAGTATCGCATGTCGCCGGATGTCTATTCGTATCTTGCCAGGCTGGACGTTGAGATTGCTCTCTGATCAGTAAAAGCTTCCGAACGATTGTGCTGGCGTGCATGTGGTTTTGTTTTGTAAGGTGATGTCCAAAATATTGAATACATGTATCATGTTGTTTGGTATTTTTCTGGGCTTGAGCGTTTGGGGCGCGAGTGTTGCGACGGCGTTTGATAAGAATCAACGTGATTGATCTGCGCGCAATATCTCAAGAAACTACTCAGAGAGGTGATGAGGAGACCGTAAACCGACATTTTGTTTCTAATAATGTGTTTCTAAAGGTATGTAGATGTTCGTATATTATGCAAACTTGTAATCCAAAAAGCCTCTGTTTTCTGATTCGTGCTGCCATTCGAGTCTTCGACCTCAGTGGAGCCCGATCGATATGCACAGCTCTGTAAGTATGGATAATAAAGTTTGAAATTTGATCTACACATTGCTGCCGGCGCTGTACTTTGTTAGGCCAAAATGGATATCCAATAAGTATAGTGAGTTAGATATCCACCCCTTGATCTTGATCTGTTGTACATATGCAAGAATATTGGTTAGCCACGAGACCAGTAAGCCATATTTATTCATCCCGTTCGCAGCTTCCCTCGTCTTTTCTGCCTTGGCCCTCCACACAGCTACTTATCACCTCCAACGAATCTGTGAAATCTGAATCCATGAAACTCCTCAGCTGGCTATCCCTGAGGCCTTACCTGTTCCTCCTGAGGACTGTGTTCATATTGTCTGTGATCGTTCTGCTGCTGTTCCCTTTGGTTTTTTTGGATAGACATCAATCTTTCCTATGGGTTTTGGTGTTCTTCTCCATCTTTTTACATCAACTAATCTGGTGAGGTCTTTCTTTCTATCTACTTGTGTCCCGGAAATGCAGTAACTTTGGTTTCGGTCGTTTTTAATTGACTATCAATTTGATTCTTGTTCGTGCAGTGTCTCCAAATACTTCTCCCTTCATATTATTACAGACTTGGTCTGGCTTGTGTCTAATATCTGCGGTACGATTCCAAAAGCTGTACAACTACTACCCTAAGTATGCTTACATTGAGATATACAGGGCTTGCGGTCTATGCACGTTTGGAGCACGTCTCTTCGGAAATCAACCCGTGGGCTTCCCAGCCCATGTTAATTCATGCGCTTGCATCCTTCGCCCTCATTGGAGCACTAGCCCTGCTCGCGTTGATACGGCTCGCTTTCGTATTTGATGCTGGTTTCGGAACTTTGGCGCAAAAGCTTGATCTATTAGTAGAATTTCGGCCTCAACGGAAATACGATGATAGGCCCAGTATCCTGTTTGGAAGTTCGATCTGGAGATCACATTTTGCGTGAGTTTCTTCTTGTTGCGTCTCTCTATCTAAGCCTATCGTCTGATCCTCATGTACTTGTAGTGGAGAGACCAAAAGGCTGATCGTGGCGCGAGGTAGCTTTGCGATTGTATTCTTGATGGGCATCATGATCTTTTCGCTCGTCAGAATCCTGACCGACCCTGTTCGAGAGCTTCGGCTCATTCCAACGCAAAATGTCCGCACACCAGACGGCCAGAGTCCGATTCAAGGCCCCTTCAATACTGATGTTGCAACATGGGGGATAGTTCTCGTGAGTACCACAACTTATGTGGGGCGTATTTGAAAGAACCAATAGAGAGGTTTTTTTGACCCATAACTTCGAATGCGTATGCTAAAGGGTATGCCAGTTTACTCTGGCACAGAGCTTTCCACTCTGCAAAACCTTTCAAGTCAATTTCGCTCAGCGGTGAGCGTAATGCCTTTATGGTATAAAGATGGTAAGTCGATTACTTGTGACCTTAACAGTTCGAAAATCAATCACTGATACTGTTCTGTAGACCCATCAAATCCGGATTGCGTAGACCTTGAAGACCAAAAATATAACGAAGATATTCAACTGATCGCGTACTACTGTCCATCTCTCACTGGCTCTGGTAGGCCCGTTTTGGCCTCCTATCATATCTATGATATATATCCTAATAACTTGATTTAACAGCCAGCTCCGAATATGATATCATCCCGCAACCATATCAGAATTTTCGACCAGATCTACTGGTTACTGTCAACTTTACGACCCTTGGGATATCTGCAGATAATATCAGAGATATTCCAAGCAACTCTGTTCAATTCAGGGTCGCAATGTCGAACAGAACGGAGGATGTTGCTCTAATGACGACCTCTACTACTTTAATACCGGGTGTCAACTTAATCGGGAGGACCGCCATGGAAATCCATCAAACGTTCAAAGATCCAGGCCTATCCTTTCTTGGAGTCTTTGCAGTAAGTATCTACTTGTCTATGACACTTGGAGCAGTAATATGCATGCCATGTCTTTCTCGTCCAGAGGGTACAGTCGACTGTCATTGCTCAGATGCTCCACATATTTCCAGATCCTCAGGCAGGGATTTCTCCTCTCATTGTCCGTTCTCCAGAAATCGCTACCATTCGTGTTGTATCGCCATCGGATGCTTCTCAATGGGTTATAATCCAGGATTTCAAGGACAGAACGTTCCTAAATGGCCTGTCCCAAACTGGTGGTCTGTGGACATTCCTCAGCGGTATTTTCGCGGCTGTGTTCGGAAGCTCATTGATGCGCATCGTTTTCGGTTTGTTCCTTTTGAGTTGGTGACTGAGCAACGACTGAAAAATGTTCGATGTTAGGTTTCAAACCCGTGTCTATTTTTGGATTCGCACATGATTGGGAGCGTAAAGGCATTCAAAAAGCATACCGAGAAGAGTATCCAGCAATAGCTGAAGAAATCAATGCGCCGCGAGATCGTCGAGGATTCCTCAACCTCCTGCAAGATCACTTTATTGATTTGGATTTGATGCAAGACACCGAGGAAGATTTTTCAGCAGTGCCAGCCCAGGACCAAGAGCTTGACGATTTCGAACGAGGAACTGAAGAGACAGAACATGATCACTGGCAAGCGGGTACTGGCGCACAGAAAACTTGATTCATAGGTTGTAAGTAGGGAACACTATGTGTTTACCATACATATTTCTATACACTATAGTAGTTACCAAGTATTTACCCGACAGTCACGGTTGCCTATCCGAACCACCGACATGAATTCTCCATGGTTGTAATTTCGAATCTGGAAATAATATTGGTTGTATTGAATTTTAGTTAATCGGTCAAAGGCATACCCTGGTCAGAACGAGGAGAGCCCGGGCCGCGGCCAGATGGTCCGACTCATAGAAAATGCAAATTTCCCGAAGCAAGAAACAGTTTATTTGCGGAAGAACTCGAAAGAAAGGGGATACTCAATAAATGGAACACTTCGCTAGTCAATCGTTGATGTTTGTATTTTGGAGACCGACCAGCGAAATTCAAATCCGTCTTTGCTGAAGATCTATAGCAGACAATTCTATAGTGATAAATACGAGGATAGGGCTGGGGTATCGAGCTCTCCTAGTGATTTGTACTGTAGAGACTGCTGGTGGGAGGGCGCATAGCAGTTTCATGATGATTTGACCGAAAACATTTGTTTCGGAAGTCAAAGCTAGAATTTTCAAAGATCACTATTTTGTAGCTACCTGCTTCCAGTACGCAAAGTCGGCTGGGCAGAGCGTCGGCTTTCCATTCCCTGTGTTATATATTCCGAACGATGCCCCCTTGAAGAAAAAGCCTCTAAGCCATATGAAAAAAACTTCATTAGAAATATTCAACATGCATGAATCGGTAAACTCCTACCCAGCTGGGGCAATTGACAAGGCACTAGAATCAATGACCGCCGGAAATGCGAAATTACTACCACCTTCCGCATAGCCCAATGAGTAAGATGTTGAATTCCCAATAATTGTTAGCCTGACAGGCTCGGTATCTGTCTTGAGCGCTATATAATTTACCTAAAATCATAAGATTAGCCGTTTTCAGATTAGTGCAAGTGTTGAAGTGACTTTCTGTAGTGATAGTTGCGTTTGTAGTTGTCAAGGCCCATGGACCAACTTGTGTGGCTTGGACAATGGTCCGTACAATTATAAATCGTTCTTTACTCCCGTTTTGCCCTCCAGTTATTCCGATTTCATTATGCAATAGGTCGCCATAGTAGATTGTCACTCCCGCTTCGGTCAGATTATCACTAGGATTAAAGTCGAGCTCTGTTTCAAAAGATTCATCATAGCTGGTTTGCTTTCGTAGCAGAAGAGCAGCGCTGTCTCTGTCCCAGGAGCATAAGGGTTTCCCAAGAGTCGGAGATATCCTGGTCGAGCTGTAAGAGAATGGAAAGCTTTATACGGTGTTCGTACAAAGTAAAACGAAAGATCGAGGTGAGGGGATGCAAATGAGTTGAGATAGGTTTGATTGCGGACAGACGAAGAGGGTTTAGACTCCGGAATGTCAGCAATAGAGGTAGAAAGTGGTTTTCCATGATTGAAGACAGGCCACCCAGATTCCCAAGTCACAGGAAAGAGATATGTCTCTCTCCCTGTAATATAGTACTATTATAATGATGACCTCAAAGGGTAACTTATAAACACTCACCCAATTGTATGTGACTGAAATTCCCATTCTGTGGGCGCACACCCAAAGCAACGCCCCACCAGCTCTCATCCTGAGCTTGAACGATATCCGCATGTCCAGTATCCTGGACAGGTAAGGACAAATTTGCTCCGTTGAATAGGATGGGGTTGTTGGGGTTGTTTTCCCATGGGCCAGATGGCGTAGGGCCACGTTGAATCGTTGATTGATGGTGAATGTCAGTTCCGCCTGAAAAAAATCAGAGCCTTATATCTAAACATAAGTCGAAATGACGTACCTTCAGCAATAAGGAGATAGTAGGTTGAGTTTATCAGATAAATATGAGGTCCCTCGGGACGAGCCGATGAATTATGAGGCAGAGTTCCATCAAAGATATCGACCGCAGGTGTCAATGAATTTCCAGTGGCAAGGTCAACTTTATTCTGCCATATACCTGTGCAAATTCTAGATTAAGGGAGGTGGAAATAAAAGCAATATGAAATATAAGACGAACTGTAAATTTTGTCGATGCATTGTTGATCCCTGACCATGTACAGTATACCTGAAAATCAGATAATCAATGACAGGCCATTGAGCTGTTGAGAGATACAAATTTACATCTCCGTTCGTGTCCCAGAACAGATCGGTGTCATAACCAAGCGCATCTATGCAGTGGCAAGAACTCGGCTGTCGCACATAAATAGACAAATTCTTCGCGACTTACCAAAATAAATAGGATCACTCCAATTATTTGCAAATATATCATTCGTCTTGACATAGAATGACCTCGGAAATAGCCTCAGCTCGTCTTTGTATTATGTGAGAAGCATTGTATTGAATATCAGAATTTACTCACTAGTGTAAACGTATCTTGTCGTAGAAGTCAAGTAAAAGGTCCCATCATGACATCTAAGGCCAGGCGCCCAAGAGCCGGCATCCGATGGCGTTCCAAACAAGCTAAGCTGAGACGGACGGTTCAGAGCATGTCCGATTAAAGTCCAATTGGCCAAGTCTTTGCTATGGTATATGGGATGACCAGGGAAATATTCAAATGTCGAGGTGGCAATAAAATAGTCTGCGCCAACGCGAAGAATTGTGGGATCTGGATTCCATCCTGGAAGGATTGGATTTGTGAGAGCACGAGTCTGTACTATTATGCACGTTGGAATTCATCAGAATATTTCCAGAGAAGCATGTTTGGGGGAAATATAGAACTCACGAATAAGAAAGGTCAAGTCATAGAGAATGGCGCTCAAAATTCCGAACAAACGCATATTGATGACACCTTTTGGGGCTCACAAAAAAGTTAGCCTCCATACTTAGCAGATACTTTATAGCTGGTGACGGACAACAGCATTGCATCAGATGACTAGTAATGCGCATGGCAGCATGTTTTCGCTTGTGACATTTCCTTCACGACCACATCAGAGCGGTCCGGTGCGTTATCCTTCTTGACTAGATTTTTTATGAATCCCTCCGCTGCTCCGCAAGAGTGGCGGCGATACAATTGGGAAAACCAAGAAATTATTGGCTGAATAATACAGGGGGTATCCTAGAGCGTATTAGAGATCAACAACCATGGAATCGTCCTCCGCCTGTGAACCAGCTTGAAGCTCCTCTCGCTCTAGAACAGCAGGGGGCGGCTCTCCATGATCGACGTAGCATCCTATTGAAGGATTCCAAACATATTCATGTCGAAGTAGACCGGTGAGCACTTTATACGCATAACTATCGGCGTATGGAACACCGGTTCGCGGATCCAGATAGTGCGCTTGTCGCCCGGTAATCAAGCAGGTTTGTCGTGGGCGAGCTAATGGAGGAGTTAACGCTCTGTGATATTTACGGCGCCAAATAAAATAAAATACTCACATAGCGGACGTCCTTTTCCGGTGAAGACCTTTATTTCGTCCCATTTGACGTGGTCGCCAAACATTGCTTGCATAGTCTCTGCCCAGGTCGCCTTCGGTGCGCCTCGCTGTTGGGCTAATTCATGGACGACGTAATTTTTCGTAACAGTTTCCGATCGGAATTCAGGTTCGGAAGGAGGGATTGATTCTGGCTCTGCCAGCGGTTTCGAAGGCTGGTCAGTCTGTGTAGGGGTTTGTTGTGGTTGTGCAGATGGCGCTTGCTGAGTTGTTGCGGTTACTGTGGCAGTAGAAGAAGGGTGGCTGGGCGGCTGTGTAGGAGGCCATGTTGGGAAGGCTGAAAAGGCGGGATCCATATAAGGTTGATAAGGCAAATATGGTGTAGTCGTGGTTTGGGAAGTCTGGGTCTGCGTCGTAGCAGGCTGCGGCGTGATGCCAGACATTGAGGCAATCGTCGAAACCATAGTAGCACCACCAGCATAGCTATACGTTGTGGGAGTAAACAAACTACCAGGCGGTCCGTAGATACTTCTGTAAAGCGAAGCTGATGTATGAGGAATTGTCGACAGCGTTGGAGGTGGTGGTGGTGGTGGTGGCGGCGGTGTAACAGCTACTTTGATTTCTTCCTTTTTGCTTGTCCACCTCAGTAGTGGACCGGACACGTTCGTTCGCATGACGCGAGCGCGTTTCCGTTTTTCAGCCTCGTTTTTGAGATAATCCCGATGCTCCACAATGTTCCCTTCTTCGGTATCGAGGGCAAGCGCGATTAGTTCTGCTTGACTATATCTCTTGGTTTCAATCTTCGCTTTCTTGGGTTGAGATGCCTAGGAAAGGATGGGCAATCGGTTAACTTCAGAGAAATTATGACACCAACCTTTCTTGCTTCAGATTGCTTGAGTCTCGTTACTGTTGCTGAGGTATTCAAAACGGTGTGTTTCCTGTTGCTGGTCCTCTTCCGTTCATAAATCGATTGATTAGTACTCTCTCCTCCTGTATCAGTCCACAGACTCATGGAAACGTCTGCAGAGACGGACAGAGCTTTGGGTTTCGGTTTTGTTTTGGTGGTCGTTGATAGTTGAACATCAGGATTAAACGAAGATTTATGCTTTGCATGAGCAGCAGCAGTAACCTTTTCCAATCGCGTACGCGCTGCCTATAATATCGATGTTAATTACATCGCAGGAAAGTGTGTTCGGAAGTGCATCACCTTTTTTATCTTTCTCTCCTCGTTGGCAACTTCATTCTCACCAGCTTCTTCGGCTGCTTTTTCTGCCTCTTCGTCGGTGCTTTCGAAGTCGGAGCCAAAAATGTCTTCCTCGACTGAATTCAAGCACGTTCTGAGTGAGTAAGAAAACGACATTCAATGACAAAAGTTGGGGATGGCAGGCGTACCTTTGTCATCTACGAAGTCGTTATCATCGTCCATATCTTTGTTTAAATCATCCAAAGCCATTTCAGCTAGTGCAGCCTCCATCCTGGGATGTATTGTTGAGGTTAAGTACAAACACTATACTGGTAACTGCAGCTTACCGATTTCCGGCTGTACTTCTCTTCGACCTTCGGGTAACCAACATCTCAGTCGGAGCGTCGTTGGAATCGTCCATGTTGTGTTAGAAAGAGGTGTTGTGAACGCTTAAAGACAACCGCCACTAATAATCGAAAGCTTCGTCAAGTCTTGAGTTGCCTTCAGGGTATGATTGTGGCAGAGGACGGAGCTGTAACCTCGAAAACGTGTCCACTTCGAGCCTAACGTTGGCTGAGTGCTGAGCGCTAAGTGTGAAAGTGAAGACGTAGTTTGGATGTGTGCAATCAAGAGTCAAGACTTCGAGTCAAGGTGTCCCCGCGGCAACGGTGCGGCACAGATCTGAGTTGCAAATTTAAATCATTATTTCCACGGCCTATTAATAAATTCTCATTCCAATCAACGTTCCTTCAGACTTGTGCTTTCGAAGAGAGCGTTATCCCACTGCGTATGATAAGTAAACATAGAGGAAGATTCACAAGGCGTACGGAAAAGAAACAAATTTTTTAATAAATTAAAGCTAATCAAGATGCCCTGAAGTTAATTGGAATCATCTTCACCTCAAAAGATTCCGGCAACTTTCCATGCAAATTCCTCCAAGCCATATATGCCTCTATAAATTTGAAGTCTTCCGGGGCTGCGAGGCAGACGAGCGAAGTAAGTCTAGGAAGTAAGACACTTGATGCTCGCCCTTTAGGGTAGGATTGCGAACTTTGGTCGAATTCAACTCTTGAGACGAGTATGTCCAGGATGCCCAGATGAACATCACAAATGCAGGCAGAAGTAATATTTGTAAAGCCCAACAAAAAATTGTGGAGCAAGTTCTTGTCTGCGTCTTGGAGCCCCGGCGACTGTAGCCCCAGCCCCAGTACTTCGAAAGAGCTGACTGACAGGCTTTTTAGGACATTCAATGTTCTGGACAAGGGTGTCGGAGGAGCGTCGGGGCCGGTCCAGGATATCCAATCGTCATTGTGTCTAAACTTGAATTCAAGGGATGTATAATCTTCATCAGGGTCATCGTCATTAGGGACATCTACTGCTGATATGGTGAAGCCTTCTTGAGAGTGGTGATAATTGTTGAGATCAAGTCGCAAGGTGCGTTTATGGGCACACCAGGTCCGAACAACTCTTTTGATCCCAATCATTAACCTCTCAAATGTGACGTCCGATATCTCCTGGTTGTTGGTGACTTTGATATTGATGTAGGTCGTACATGTCTCCGGAATGGATAGCTTGGAGAATATGTCTGCCAAGATACTTCCCCCATAGTATCGCGCATTCAAGTCAAGCGCGCGAAGGTGATCCAGGTGAACGTCAGCCACTTGCATAATAGAGGTGGCTTTGATGTTTTCTGTCATATAAATATCGTCGTTGTCGTTCCACCAGATTTGAAGGTATTGGAGCCGTTTCATCCCAGCAAGAATTTCGAGCCATTTTTGCGCTGAAAATATGCAGTAGTTGGCGTCATCGTGGGGTTGGCAAGATCTCATCGTAAGGGATGTCAAATTCGTCCAGAGCGAGAAATCAAAAGATGGTGGCAAGAAAACATTTGAAATTGAGAACCTTCGCAATTGCGGAGGCCGCTGCCCAGCGAACAGATCATGAGGAAGGACAAGTCTCGGCCCATATTCTCCCCCTTCGGAAAGATGACATGTGTTATGCAGCTGGAAGTATTCAAGCTTCGGTGCAGGTTGGACGAGAGCTGTGACAAGGGGCTGATTGTCAGCCCGAACGGATAACTTGATATCAAGAATTCGCCAGTCATTTTGACGAGCAAAGACATGGCGCCAAGTATCAGATGTGAAAATCTTCTTGAGGTCGACGTCCTCGCTGTCTGAATGAATTACCAAAGGCACTTTCTTTGCGCGTTGAATGAGCTTCTTCGCCCAACGCAGGCTATTGCGGTCTACTTCAATAACAGAAGCCCACAGCTGACCATGGTAGAGACTAATTTCCCGCCAGCTTCTGCAGACGTGAGATAATCGCAAGAGGGCGGTGGGGTTTGATAATGGAGTACTAAACCCATCGATTGGAGAGCCCCTATACCTGTTGCCTGGGCGTGTTATAACCAGCCAGAAAATCTCCAAGATAAGTTCTGCCGGAAAGGAAGTGATGGAAATTGATGAAGAGTTTGTTTTTGGACGAAGGGGAGTGCGAAAGTGATGGCCACCTTGACGGTAATAAATCAAACGATTAGGTCGAGAGGACATGGACGCTGGCAGTGATTACTTGAAGGAGGTGTGAATTGAGTGTTTTAGGTTCTTTCAGTCAAACGATCTCTTCTTGTAGGCCCTCGTCAAGATGCCACTCCGCATTGATCCCAAGCGTGAGGCGCCTATGTTAACAGTAAGCGCTCAGTGGCGCAAGCGCTAATTCCATAAATGGAAAGACGCGTGTTCCGCATGTTCATACCAGTCCTTCAGAGGGAAGCAACAGCGCTTGAAGCATGTGTTCCGTGAAACTTCTGGAACGCAGACTATTGCTTGACCAGTAACGATGAGAAACCGAAACCTTTCTGGGACTGCAAACTTGGGAACATTGATATCCGGTAATGGTCTCCAAATGCGCGGAAACCGGGGATCATCTCATTTACATATAAGTACACGCCTTTAATCTATTTATTGGCTCTCTGGGTTTTATCTCTCTACCTCCTACTTGGAATAGTTAAGCGTATTTTCAGGAAGAGCATCCTCCCGTTACGCCTCCTCCGAATAGGTCCGAATGATACCAGGGCTCTTCTGAATCCGGTGCTCTGAATTAGTGCGGAACGACATATCAGCAGTGGCCATCTCATATCCCGTAGCAGTCGTTTCACTTGAATCCCCGGGCTACGATAAAGTTGATGTTAGCTTCATCGCATGAGCAGCCGGGAGAGCGTCTTACAAGATGATCAATTGTGACTGTCGTGTGAGCTAGTTTCTCACTGAGGAATTCTCTTGAATTTAAACTAAAGTGTATAGTTATATTAGATCGATGATAGTAAGAAAACGTTGAATGAAGTTTCCATACATTGCAAAGAAAGCATTAAAGTACGCTGAAGATAGTAAAGATGAGTGAGTCAGTAAATGGGATTGTTCAGATAGAATAAGTGTGGGCTAGGAAATTCTTACATTTTCCTAGGAGAAATCCAAGTCCTCCATAGACAGTTGCATTTGGAAGAGATAGAAACTAATAGACTAGATGATTAGGCTTAAAATTAATAGCTTCACATAAGATAATCTCACTGTTGCAAGCGCAGAAATGGATATGATACTTGAATCATGAATGTCGTGTTAGCGGTTAATGCAGAAAAAAAACATTCGAAGAAAGAAATAGATGCGTACGTTGAGAGAAGATTTGTATTGACAGTGAAGAGCATTATGATAACAATAACATGCTTCGTACTGTATATATAAGTTAGTGTCCTCTCATAAATTAGAAAACATGCCAAATATACCTTCTGATATTAGATTGAGCACGATGAAGAGTGATCACTGTCGTACACATCGTCAACAGATTGTAAGAGTTATGTGGCTCATTACTTACTCATAGCTACAGTCATAATCACATCGAATGCAACTTGGCTTGTCGTAGCGAGTTTGAATGCGAGCTTGATATAAATTGGTCGTTACAATTTGATGAAGTGCAATGGAAATACACTCACAATAAATTGGGGAGTGTTTACTGATAATAGACGGTGATTGAATCCTGTAATTGCCACATCTTTTCAAAATGCGATTAGTTGTATATTCGGCTCCAACATGCTCGTAGTCGCCTCGTACCTATATTGGAACCTAAGAAAATATCGATAAGGACCTTCCGACTCTATCAAAGAGAAGCATACCAAAGCTAAAAAGTGCCAATGAAACCTAATACTTATCTTAGAGTCGAATTAGGTTGTAGAGAGTTATGATTCTTACCGTCAGCGTCAAAAAAGCAATGCGATATGTCAGGGTAAAGGCAACTCCGCTGAATATCCAAATACGCCAGCAAAAGAATCTATATGACACAGATTAACAGAAAGGCATAGCAAGTAAGCAACTGAAGGATAGAAAACTCACAGCTGGACGAAGACACTAATAATTGCCTATGCAAAGAAATAAACGCTCAAATGTTAGCAAGACATAGATTGCACAGCCAAAATACAGACCAGTATCAGCGATTGCGCCTTTATTAGTGATCGATTTGTTGGTCAATATCTTGAATTGTTAAAACAGATGAATCGTCGAACGTACATAAATGAAGCTACAAGGAATGAGTAATGTACCGAAGAAGCGAAGCAATTGCGCCTACATTTCACCACTCCCAGGACCACCAGTTCCAAGCGCAAGAGGGTTAAGATAGTCAGTGACCAGAAAGCGGTAGATCCCTGCAGTCAGCGCAAGTTGATGTGCAGATTCTAGGGCCTAACATTACAAGTTGAGACGAGTATTCAAGCACAAGATTGACTTGATGCAGTACACTTACACTGAGATGCGTCGTCAGCCAGATGATTAATGGAAGAAATATGAATAGGTCTCACAAAAGCAGATAAACAAATAGTTTAAGCCATAGTTTATCTATCTGTGTCCGGTTCGCTGTTACATATATGAATACTTGGAGGCAGCCAACGCCGTATAGACTAATTTGAACGTATCGTCAGTAGAGCCGGAATGTTTGCAATGAATACATCCTTACATTGTAGCAACGCTATAACCTATAAAGAGGGCCCCCAGCGTATTGTCGAAAGCCGGAGTCTTCAAACTGGGTGGGACAAGTGAAGACATTGAGACAAAGGGGATACGCGCGCGTTACGCGGAGTGTAGGGCGCAAACATAGTTCGATCCTCACGATTAAGTACGAAAATTCAACACTTTAAAATTAGACCGACCATAAACGGACTAACCTCCCCCGCCGGAAGAGGACATTTTCTTTCCGCAGCCAGATGCGATGATATTTCTGCATCGGAAGATGATGGAGAGCCTTCAATCTATTAACTTCCTTGGTTGCAATTCTAGTCGTACAGTAGTAGACTCTGCTGGATATCATTGGCTGTTCCAGATCACAAGATTGGAACAGCCTACATACACTGTTTCCGAGCTGTTTCCACACGAAACGGCGATCACTTCCAGCACTGAGATAGAAACCATCATTCACGCACCTGTACTTACATGACTGCCCACACCTGAGATACGTACGCGAGTATTAACGCTCGTCGTTTGCTGGTACATTGGTGAGCATCTTGCCACCCAAATTAAATAACACCAATGGCTGATATGATCAGTATCAAAAGAAGCCATCCTTGTGGGCGTTATGGTGTTCCATGAAAATCCCTGCATCGGTTTCGCCCGAGAACATCAGAATCCATCTGGATGATCTTGTTCTCGAGATGCTTAGAACCTGCTTAGAACGGAAGCGGGCTGATCAGGCAATGGTCAGCGGTGAGACTCGAGAAATTTCACCTAAAGCGAGCACAAGATTATCGACGAGCGATTCTTCTTCAAGCAGAGACCCAGAAAGTATCATAAGCCTTGGGTGGGCGCCTTCCGCGCCGTCTGGATCGGCAGTGGGAGAGCTGGAATTTGCGGCATCATGGTTGCATCATGGTATGTAGAAACTTAAATAAAGAGTCAAGCAACCTACCGAAGCGTGGGACGTACCTCCCGAATCTAGCAACGGCCAATCAGAGCGCCCACAAATCCCCAACAGAATAGTTCCGGTTACATCGCGTCCATCATGTCAAGCTTCCAACTGGAATCCTCGCAGCAATGTCTATCTTTACTCTTTCAATGTTAACATTTTCCATACATTCATCTCTACACTCACCATCACTTTAGCTCTCTCTTTTCTGTCTACGGTCACGACTGTCTGACTACTTACCAAACTGGTGCCAAAATGGGCGGCGCTGCTCCATCGAAGGTTTTCGACCCAATCAAGGACCTCCCAAGCATGAAGGGAAAGGTAATATTGGTAACAGGATCCAGGTATGTCCATAGACCCGAGGTTGATGCACCTCTCATCCGTGCATGAGCAGCAGTGGCATAGGTTATGCCAGCTTGCAGCACCTTGCGCGGATGGGCGCTAAGGTACTGGCTTTCAGGCCCATGTTGACTTAGCGCCCACCTGATTGAAGCCCCGTTGCGAAGGTTTACATGGCTGTGCCAGATGAAGATCGCACGAAACAAGCGCTCGAACGCGTAGAAAGGGAGGGTCGCGAGCCAGGCCTTGGGGAAGTCCTATGGCACGAACTTGATCTCAAAGACCCTCGCGACGCTAAAGCTTCAGCCGAGCGCTTCATGGAAAGAGAACAGCGATTGGACATTCTGAGTAAGTAGCATCATCTTTTCCGATTTTGACGCGCGAATAATGATTATCCTTATCTGTAGTCAATAATGCTGCGTTGTTCGTTTTGACCCATGTTTCCTTCCACACAGCATTCTAACGCTTTTCACATATCAGAATCACCGACCTTGGAAACCCTCAAATGAATGCCGACGGTGTTCAAGATAATATGGCCATTAAGTATGTTATTTTACTTGTATTGTTCATGCGACCGTTTTCATCTTCTGTCTCTTAGCTACTTGGGTCCCTTCGTCTTTACCCAAACACTGCTTCCTCTTCTCGAATCCACAGCCGCTAATGGTGACGAAGTTCGGATAGTAAATGTGAGCCCAGTCTCTACATGTATTTTGACCTCTAACCAGGATTAAACTTGCTTCCAGGTCGGTTCAGATGGACATAAAGATGTCACTTACGTGGATTATAGCTCCAAGGAGGCCTGGAACCACAAATTCAACAGAACAATGCTCCCGACATTAGAACGCTATAGTGAGTTCATCGGCAGCCATTTCTTCAACAAGAATCTGCTCACGACGAGTAGAATATTCCAAGCTTGCTGTTCACCTGTGGATCAATAATCTCACAAAACGCCTCACTGCAGAAAATTCCAAAGTGATGGTTTTGCTTGTACATCCCGGCGCCATCCTCAGCGTGCGTTTTCTGCTATGATTTGTTTCTAGTTCTGTGGTACTAACACAAGCCACTGTGACAATTTAGGACGGCGCTATCCGGTCTTTAAGAACCCTCCCTGTACCCAAGTTCTGGATTTGGCTCTTGGGGACGATGATGTATCCTCAAGAACAGGGTGCATTTACCACGGTCTTCGCAGCTTGCGCTCCTCGAGATAACTCAGAAATCGCCCACGGCGCTTACATTTTCCCTCCGAATGTTGCTAAGATTCAGGCGCCAGCTGCACTGGACGATGTACGCCAAAAGCAGCTGTTTGAAGTCACGCAAGAAATTCTGAAAAATGCTGGCATCTAACTCGAAGTGAGAATGTTGTAACATTCCAGTTGTGTTGAAGTTGCGCCTGGACTTCTATCTCCTTCTATGCGTTTGGTCGCACCTTACAATCCATCCTATTTCCCTCATGCAGGAATATGAGTATTTAAGCACCTTCAAAAACTAGGACACTGTAAATATATTGCAATCCATTTGCATTCCACCCAAGCGGGTTCAGTGGCAATTCATGGAGTTCAACGTGTCCGAGTTGTGTCCAAGTCGTAGCGTTTTATAAGTAGCTGCAAATTGGGGTGTCCTGCTCTCCAAATACTTGTACTTAGGCACAATGTCCATACTACTCGGCACTGTCAGAAACATATCCCTGCTGTGCATCGAGTCAGTCGCCGGGTGAACTTGGGGTGAACTACGCACAATGCCACAGTGTGACCGTGCTTAGTCATCAGAAGCGCAGGCCGAAGGCAAGGTTTCATCATTAGGAGCAGCAGAACAGAACGCTACTATTACGACTCCCTTCCTCCGCTTTCTCATTCTTCCATCCACGATCAGCCTTTCTCTCTGCCACCGATGTCTGGACTAGGGTCTTGGATCTGGGGAACCTCTCAGCTCGACGATGCCATCGGTGCGTAGTACCATACCAAGGGGTGCATCCGCGTTAATTGAGCTGTGGTGATTAGACAAGGCAACGTCGGAGCTGCTACCAGCGGGCGGCGAGGATATCGCCCTGAACCTCGAGATTTGTGATCAAATACGCTCCAAGTCGGCGCCGGCAAAGGATGCCATGCGCGCTCTCAAACGCCGGCTGAACCACAAGAATCCGAATGTCCAACTGCTCGCCCTAAGTGTAAGTTGGATTTCTTAGCACTTCATCTGTAGGGCGTCAGCGGCTGAATACTTTCAGTTGACAGATATCTGTATCAAGAATGGCGGTGATCTCTTTCTTGCTGAAGTGTCGTCGCGCGAGTTTATGGACAACCTGGTGTCCATCCTCAAGATCCCAGCTTTGAATCATGATGTCAAGCAAACCATTCTTCGCTTCATACAGAACTGGAGTATTGCATTCGAAGGAAAACAGAACCTGAGCTACGTCGGACAAGTGTATAGGACGTTGACGAACGAAGGTGCGTGCATTCATGATTCGGAGGTCGGAGTATGATGTAACATTGTTTGCTGTCAGGTTACAAGTTCCCTCCCAAAGATCTCGTAGTTGCGAATTCGGCCATGGTAGACACCCAAACGGCCCCCGAATGGATTGATTCGGAGGTTTGCCTTCGTTGTCGAACACCCTTCTCCTTCACGAACCGCAAACACCACTGCCGAAATTGCGGCCAAGTCTTCGACCAGACATGTTCTGCAAAGACCATGGCACTGCCCCACTTTGGTATCACCCAGGAAGTCAGAGTGTGTGATGGCTGCCATTCGAAACTCACCAAGAAAGCAGAGAAAGTGTAAGCTACATCTTGAAATCAATATTTCGTTGATATTTATGATTGGTACCAGTCACAAAGCACATCGACATTCGACTAGCGCGCATGGTCACCGCCACAAGAGTGCACGAGAACTAGCAGATGCCGAACTTCAACGAGCTATTCAACTGTCCTTGGAGGAGGTCAACGGCACGAGTGGTCGGTCACGGTCGGGATACGTTCCAGCAGAGCCATCTCCCTCTAAATGGAGCTATTCAGAACCCCCCATCGTTGATCGCAGCACCTACCCGAGTCGAAAACCTGCCCAGGCGGACGAAGATGATGATCCTGATCTCAGAGCAGCCATTGAGGCCAGTCTGCGGGAAGCATCGGCCCCGAAACCCAGCGCTCCGGTGGTTGTCGAGACGCCGCGGTCCGCAGAGTCCTCTTATTCCTACCCGGAGCCTGGCTATTCACAGTCGTACGCCTCAGCTCATTCCGCACAGCCAGTGTTGCCAGAATTGCCCAACTATGATCTGCAGCCACTAGAGGCAGATGCCATTTTGACGTTCAATCAAACTGTGGAGCAGGTGCAAGCTCAAGGAGGTAGAGATCTGTCGAGGTATCCAGCTGTTACCGAACTGTACGACAAAGCGAGTGGTTTGCGTCCGAAGTTGGCTCTTAGTCTGGATGATGCCGGCAGGAAAGAACGTGAGTTGCTTGCCATCATTGTCCGTCATGAATCGTGCTGATAGTTTCCCTTCAGAGATGCTCACGGATATGCACGATAAGCTATCACAAGCCGTCAAGCTCTATGATCAAATATTGACGCAGCAAATCGCCCAACCACGATGGCGAACTTCCTCAGTGGCATATCAACCACAACAGCAAAATCAGGGTTATGCTGTGAATGGGTATTCTCAGTGGGCGTCACAACCGGCCAATCAGACGGGATATCAAACCTACGGCGAACCCCAGCCAATGTCTCCTCGAGAATCATACGCTCCGCCGCCTGGGTTGAATTCTAGTCCAGAACTAACACAAACACAGCAATACCAACAGCAACCCTACCAACAACCCGTACAGCCCCAACAACCCCAGTATGCCCCTCCGGCGCCGATCACATCACCACCGCCTGGACCTCAGCAGGCGCCGCAATACGCGCAGGCACAATACCAACCCTACGCAACCACTACTCCCGCAGGATCGATCCAGAGCCCAGGGCCAGCTTCGTACACCCAGGCACCGCCGTCAATATCCACTTCCGCGTACTATGCAGCTGCTCCCGCTCCTCCTCCTAACCCGCCTGTAACTTTGCCCCAATCTCCACCGCCTGTGTCGCAGTATCAAGCGGCCAATACGCAGTCGCCTCCTGCGCGGACGAGCTCTCTTGCGTATTCGGGTTTTGCGTCGCCCCCGCCGCAGGCTCCGGTCCCTAATGCCCCACCGGCCCAGGCTCAACAGCCTCGGCAGCAATATCAGGCACCCCCTCAACAGCAACAGCAGCAACAACAACAACCTCAGTATCACGTCGCGTCTCCGCCACCGGCAGTCGTCGCCCTGCCTCAGTTCCCTTCTGCCCCGACGAACATCCCACAGTCATCGTTCTCTGCCTATGCGCCGTCACCTGGGTTCGAGAAGAAGGAAGCTTTGTTAATTGATTTGTAGGTTGGACACATTAGATGGGTAAGATTGTTTGGAAGATGGTGCTTTCTTGTGTGTTTTTATGTCGTATGATCGTGATTTATATAATATAGGGTTCCGGACTAATTTTTCGCTAAGCGTCCTCTTTCGTGTTATGTATGTATGTGGATATTGAAAGTAGGTAAATACGAAGGCAACCTACGGCCCTCCAAGGGCCCAGGGGTATAGGATCATTGGAACGCCGTGGAACGTCGCTCTCATTACTCCAATCGTCGTTGTAGATTCAATTCAACGACCCGCCTATTCCCTGCTATACCGCTCGAGCTCAAATGGTCATCGTCCTGATCATAATACAGGCCCCAAACTCCCGGAGACTCTTCCACCGCCACGAACCCTTCCCATTCCTCCAGCATCACTCCTTGTTGGTCTGCGGTCCAGTCCCACGGACCGTGGATGTGGTTTATACTCGCAGTCTTATTCCCGTATTTGAGCTCGAGGGTGTCGTCGTCGGCGTATATCCAGTTGAGCTCGGGTGGGTCGCGAGAAATCGTGCTCACGAGCCCGAGGGGTTTCTTTCCTGCGGGGTAGTCGATGTAGAACCCGGAAAACGGATGTCCGTCGTCGAAGATACGATAATCTGGGTCTGCGGCATCAAGATAAAGCTGTTAAAATAATTTGTCAGTGAATATTCAAGGCAACTTTGATTCAGACAGTAGAGGACCCTGCTTACCTTTCCTTTGCGTAGTACCACGATCTTTCCGTGCACCAGCTTCAACGCAGACGATCCCGCTGAAGTCTGGGGTTCGCATTTCGCTACTAGGTTGAACTTCGCTAGTCGGGGATCTGACTTGTCGGCTGCAGCATCATCTCCACCTCCGCCTCCCCCAGCACCTCTCTGCTGCGCGCTGACGCCTTGCGAGATGGCAACAACCGAGGTGGAAGTGGATACTGCGGATAGCGGGATGGCGACCGAGCCTGCTGCGACACCGATAATTCCTATAACGTCCATGGCTGGGTGGATGGCAGATACGTAGTCGATAGATGCGCTTCAATTCGATAGTGTTTTCGTTCTTCAGTTTCGTCTGAATACAATGGCTCGTTGGAAATAGCCGACAGAGGAGAGAATGAAAGTATGGAGCTGATAATATAATTAGTATAATTAAAATCCTCGACGTCAGCGTCTTCCCTAGATCCAATGACCGTATGCCGAGCATAGCAACTAAATTTCAAGCCAAGGTGTCGTTCCTAAAAGATGCGATTCGGGTTGGGTACTTGTGGTGACTGGGTTATGACATCATAGGTCAGGCTAAATCGCGCGCCTGTCGCGGGCGCTAATTTTGGAAACGGCGACGATATGAGCACATGGATTTGAAATGGGTGTACGCAAGGACTGCCCTCCACTGTGGAACTCTACCAGCGTAATCCGTGTGGATAAATGACATAGCTGAAGCTTCGTACTCGTATTTAAATAGCGCCTCCACCTTCTTTTCTGAACTTCCAAAATTCGTGCCCGTCCAAGTCCCTACCTCTACCAGCCCAAAGCAATGTCAGACGAATCACGCTCACGCTCTGCTTCTCCCAACCCCATGGAACAATGGGAGAACAACGACCAACCTGCTCAGCCAACTCCTCAGCCTCAGCCTCAGCCCGCCCCGGGGGCCGCCGTCGTCGTACCCAACCGCCACAGCAGCAACAGCTCCAAGAACGACCACCCCAACAGCCACAGCAGCAGCCATTCCAGCAGCCGCAGCAGCAAGACCAACAACTGCTCCCTACTGGAGGCGCCAATCAAGCCCTGGCGGGGCCAGCTGGGCAGGCAGGTCAACTTCTCGGAAACACCCTCGGCCAAGTCACTGGCGGCGGCCAACAGCAATCGGGAAGTGGCGGCAAAGATACGCTCAAGCTTCGATTGGACTTGAATCTCGACGTCGACGTTCAGATCAAGGCAAGAGTCCATGGCGACGTTACTCTTTCACTTCTGTGAGTTTATTTCTCTTTTGGTCTGAGTGCTAGTTATCAAACTGCTTCTCTGAGGCAGTGACTGAAATGTCCTACGACCAGAGGCTAGAAAACGACCTTCTGCTGTCGAAGCCCGTGTTGATGACGTCGTCTCCATTCATCGACAAGATGATTCCTTTGTTACTTTACAAGATTTACGTTGATTGTTTTACTCAAGGACTTAATGTACAGGAGATAAGAAGAGATCCAAATCGTCTTTAGTTACCAGCGCTCTGTATAATAATGATATTGGACACTGTATTCATTGGCTTAGATATTTGCTCGTTCTTCGAAACTGAATATTGTGCTTATAATTGTGCGCGTTTGATCGATACTAAGTCAATTGTGTCCACGTCCGACTAGCCATTGATATCGATTTAGACGTCGTCATATGTGCACATGCATTATGTGGCGCAGATTGTCACCCTTGCGTTGGAATTTCCGAAAGGAATAGAGTGGAGACCTAGGGGCCAGCAGACATTCAATGATATTGTCACTGGGTTCATGCCTTTACGGCCCCTGCACCACTGGCACCCAGCTGGAGCGTTGAAGTCATCACTACGCCAATATTACTGACCGCTATTTTAGTTTCACGAGCTTGAGGTGATGTCACTGGGCGCCTCTGAGGATTCAAATACGCAACTACGGCAGCCTTGGAGTTAGCATAAGCTAACCTTCTTCTCCCAACCACCAACCACCAACACCTTATACAAACTTTGAAAGTTTCGGCCCATCCCAACCACAAACAAAATGGCTTCCTCCGATCCATTGATCCGCTCCGACTCGCTCTCGCTCGTCACGGTAATGTGCCACAGCATCCCCGACGCCGTCCGCTTCTACGTCGGCACCCTCGACTTCAACCTCAAATGCGACGAGGAAATAAACGGCGAGCGCTTCGTCATCGCCATGCCGCCCAACCTCGTCGAATTCACGCCCACCGCCTCCCTGCGCTTCCGCGAGGCCACGACCGAGAAGGACAAGCGCGCCGTCGGCAACCAGGCCGGGGACGGCGTGTTCCTCCAGATAGAGACGGATTGCTGGCGGCAGGTGTACGAGAAATTGAAGACGATGGGGACCAAAATGGTGGACAAGGAGCCTAGGCAGGGGAAGGACTACCAAGCTGTAACGGTGTTTGATACGTTGGGCAACAAGGTGACGATCATTGAAAAAACCACCACAACTATAGGAAAGGTTTTTACCAAGGACGCTGGGCATTGATTTGTAAAGTAGTTTCGGACCAAGAGAACATGGACTCACTCGGATTTGTACACGTACATACATAATAATTTTGGGACGTGTTGCCTGTATCGTCTCTATTCACAAGCACTTGGAATCCAGTTGTTTACTGTTCCTGCGAACTCATTTCTTTGTCCCTTCTGCCTGGCCGCGTTCTTGTAACATGTAGTGTTTGGACGGGGATTGATCGGATGCGTGCAAAAATTGAAAGCCTGTGATTGTTAGCAAAAATCCAAGGAGACGCACCGTTTCAACATCGTCCTTCTGAAGAGAACCATAATTCATAAAGCCAAAATATTGATTGCAAATGGTGCAAAAAACTGGCAAGGCACAGTTGGTCATAGTCTACAAAATCTTGAAAAAGGTAGATAATAATGCATGGTAACGACAAAGAAAAACTCCCATCTCCCTTACTCCCATGATGGGTTGGGTTGGTAAGTGTGGCTTCTCGTTGTCCCATTCTGGTTTTGAGCGGGGCTGGAAGGTGACCACGATGGAGATGTAGGACTGTAGCCAGGAGAGGCGGGTGAGTATGCAGGAGCTAAAGAAAGAATGATGGATCAATATCAGGGTCCAAGTTCTGAAACAACGAAACACGTACATGCTGGTGAATAAGCTGGCGAGGTAGGGGCTGGTGCATATCAATAATCAGTCAAAGCGTTATGAGGCTAGCGGCGAAACCTACAATATTTTGGTGATGACGGCGAGGCCATTGGGGACGTAGGTGAATACTTCGGAGAGGAGGGCGACATATGAGCAGGCGCTAAGAAAAGTATAAGATTAGGAAGAGAAAAAAGAAGAGAGAAAAACAATTGCAACTTACAAGCTAAGAAGGAAGAAAAAGTAGCGGGGTATGATGAGTAACAAATATTGAGATAACAGCGCATTTCGCGACTTACTCGGTGAATCTGTACAATAGAAATGTCAATCATCGCAAACCAGCAGATTAGAAATAATAACTTACATCGTGGAGAAGCAGGGCTGAATGAAGGACTTGTGGGGGAGTAGCGTGGCGAGGTAGGGCTAAATGAAGGGGACTGTGGACTGTAACGTGGCGATGTCGGAGAGAACGAAGGCGAGGTAGGAGAATAACGAGGACTAGTAGGTGAGTATCCTGGAGATGTAAGGTTGAGCGCAGGTGATGTCGGCGAGTATGTTGGTGACGTCGGCCCTCGGCTACGATCATAGAACGGCGATGTGGCATAAGGGGATGCACCAAACGGCGAAGTTGCACCACCAAATGGCGATTGAGGTACAAAGCTTGGCGACGTTGGCGTATAGGCATTAGGAGAGCTGGGACTATACCCAACACCACCTGGAGACATACCACCTGCACCCAAAGGACTTTGTCCATAGCCTAGGAACTGGAAGTTCGATGCATCCTCACCACCATTTGCAGCGAGGGGTGAGAATGATGCAGAGGCTGGATCGCCTTTGAACAGTCCTTCCTGCTGCCATACAGGAGAATTGGTATCGTATGGTGTCATCGCGACCTGTCCAGGAGTCATTCCGCCATCGATCTGGGCAGCAAGCATTGATTGGACTGGTAGACGATGATCAACGATAGCGTCCTTCAGCATGTCAATGTCGAGTGCAACTTCGAAGGCGCCGGTGCCCATTGGAGCCATCTGCCCAAACATAACGTTCTCGGCAATACCATGACAGTCGTCCTTTTCGCCGACAGCTGCTGCTTCCATCAAGATTTCGACGGTCTCCTCGAAAGAACACCTCATTAGTGCTCCAGTATCGGCGCGATTGATTCCATGACGAGTAATGGCCATCAACGTCCCACGATGAGTCATCAAGTCGCAAAGGAGTGCAAGGTGGCGGTAGTTAACATATGAACCATCGAATTCAATGACTCCGCGAAGTTCCTTCAAAATGGCTGCCCGTGCTGCTTCGATGCCGAGAACATTGAAGATCTCAACGCAACTGTTGGAGTATGTCCTCTTGTAGTCGACACCATCAATGCACATCACTGTCTTCAGGTTGACGCCGTCCGTCTCCAACACCCACTCTTTCTCCTTTCCTGTGAGGATACTGCCGTCGTTCGATACTGTGATCTTGTCCTGCTCCGTCAAGAAGACACGATTGATACCCTTCACACCACGGAGGCTGACAGAGTTCAACATCGCGCCTTCAAGCTGTCGAAGGAAGATATCCTCGTCTGGTGCACCCTCCTCTTCCTTGTCACCTCCAAGCACACGACAACGAATGATAAGCTTCTCGGAGTTATCCTCACTCCAGATGACGAATAGATCAGTCTTGAAGCTCTCCGCGATTCGTCCAGCGACGTAGTGCATTGTTAGTTTACGATCGATCATCTTGGCACGGTCGAGCTCAAGACGAAGAAGCCATGCCGATTGTAGATGAAGCTTCGATTCGATCTCTTCATCGGGAATGGCGAAGAAAGACTCGACGAAGACGGAATCCTCTTCGATAATGGTTGAGCTGGGATCAGGGTCGTACCAAATTTCGACGGCAGCGGTAACAGTGCGGAGGGAGGTATAGGCGAGTTCTTGCTGAACGTTCTTCGCCAAAACGGACGAACGGGAAATTTCGGGATCAAGGTATACCGTCAACGAGGGTGTTTTGATGTTGGTTGCGACGTTGATGATTTCCTTCAGACGGGGCACACCGAGAGTAACGTTCTTACTTGAAACACCGGCGTAATGGAAGGTGTTGAGAGTCATTTGCGTAGCGGGTTCTCCGATTGACTGCGCGGCAAGCGTACCACACATTTCCCCAGGATGTACCAGCGATTGGTTAAACTTCGTCTCGACTTCACCGATAACCCAATCGAAAGCTTCCCGTGTCAAATGCCATCTCTCCAAAACACGGCGAGATGCAAAGGTTGCTCGAAGATGCATCCTGAATGTCAATGTGGCGTTCTCCTGAGCTTCTCTGCTAAGAAGATCATCTCCGCGCACCACGACCAGGCGCTTGCCTAGCTCGTTTATGGCATCAACAATATATGCAGGGGGCAGGTCGCTAGGTTTGCGACGATCGATGTGGAAGATCTGAATGGCGTTCTGCACGATGCGCGAAAGGTTGACAGGGAGGTAATGCGGTTGCGTTGTTGGGACGCGGGGAAGACGAAATTGCGTAAAAGTCTGCGGTCTTCACACAGTCGCGCATATTCTTCATCCAGCTTGGCTTGCAGCTCGATTGAACTGTCGTCGATGCCAACTTGGAGAACACCAGGTAAGAAGCCGCCAGAAGGATCGGTCACATCCACTCGGTAGTTGTGTTCGAACTCCTTGTTGTTTAAACCGAAAGTCTCGATGGTCTGCTTCTCGATATAGGCACCATCCATTCCGTCCTCGCCATAGACGAATTGAATCAAATCACCCAACGAATTCCTGACTGTTCCATCGTAACAGACCATAACATCTTCCAAGGCTTTCACAAGACGACGTTGGATATAACCGGTTTCGGCGGTCTTGACGGCGGTATCGATAAGACCTTCACGACCAGCCATGGCGTGGAAGAAGAATTCCTGGGGTGTCAAGCCTCGTAGATAAGAGTTCTCCACGAAACCTCGAGATTCTGGGCTGAAATCGTCTTTGGTGAAGTGGGGTAAAGTACGGTGACGGAACCCGAAAGGAATACGACGACCTTCGACGGACTGTTGGCCCACGCAAACGGACATCTGGGAGATGTTGATGAAGGAACCCTTCGAGCCGGCAACCACCATCTGCTTCACGTTATTGTCCTCCTTCAAGTGCTTCTGGGCGTATTGACCAGAGGTATCACGGGCCAAATTCAGCTGGCGTTCCACCAAACTCTCGAATGATTCACGGATAGTCATACCAGGAGCGGCCTTCAGTCGATCGTGGGTGGCGTCCTCGATGATTTGCGACACGTTGGCTTTTCGGTCGGCGATGGTTTGTGTGATATAAGACATAGTCGCCGAATCAGCGATGGTATCGCCAATACCGATACTAAAACCGTTGTGGAATAGCCAGTAATTGACAACCATTTGAAGACCGGTGAAGAGTTGGCGAGTTGCTTCGGGCCCTTCTCGCGGAATACGACATGCACGAGACCACCTTGAGATGCACCGACGGTCTTCTTCTCCACAATACCGTAAATCAGCTCGCCGTTCTCGATGAGAACACCGTCATCGAAGACAGGGGTATTCGACTTCGGATCAGGCGCGCGCGAGATATTGATACCACGTGGAATTGTCAAACTGATCATTTGCTTTCCCGTCCAGAGAGGTTTGGGCTTGATGATGGCAGGTATTGGCACTGAGCCGTCCCATTCAGGTACCCAAAGGAGAATGTTCTGCACCGCATTCCAATCGAGGAAGGTATCACGTAGCGTGAATTTGCGGATACCACACAGAGTGTCCTGCACGATGCCCATGACTGGCTTGTTGGCTTGGGGCGAAATAATCTGGAGAATTCTAAGATTGATGCTCCAGTGAAGAAAGGATATACTAACCTGTCGGGGAACCCAAGCGATCTGACTGAGCTCGGCTCGAGTCTCTTCGCTTTGTGGGACGCTGGTAATTTTGTGAGATCACCTAAACTACTTTATTATGGGAAAAGCAACATACTGCATGTTCATTTCATCTCCATCGAAATCGGCGTTGTACGGGGGTGTTCTGGAAAAGATTATTAACGTGCCAGACACTGCTGTTGCACAATTAACTTACACCGATAGGTTCAGGCGGAAAGCTAGAAGACCCGTTAGACGACTCGTAGAACACAGCATGATGAGCAATACTCACTCGAATAGGGCATGAGCTTGACTCGATGACTCATCATACTCATCTTATGGAGAGATGGTTGACGATTGAATAGAACGAAGCTGAGAAATCATGAGCACCCAAAACGAACTGCAGAGAAAGAACATAGACGTACTCTCCATCCTTCAAGTGCCTCTCAACAATCCATCCGTACTGCAAGAAAGCATCTGCGCGCTTGTTGTATCTGAGATCAATACGCTCTCCAGTATCGCGAACGACATATCGTGCTCCAGGGTAAGTCGTAGGACCATTCCGTACCAACTCTTGGAGGTAGGCAATATTGTACGGTGTAACTGCGGCAGGATTAAAATCAATCATTGCGGGCCGAGGTAGGGAAATAACTTACCTCGCTCCGGAAACGTCAGATTCATTGCGATGCTCTTCGGCACACCGACTTCATCCAGTTCCAAGTTTGGATCACCAGTGATAACGGTACGTGCTGAGAAATCAACACGCTTTCCCATCAGATTGCCACGCAGGCGGCCTTCCTTGCCCTTTAGCCGGGCACGGATGGCCTTCACAGGCCTGCCCGACTTCTGCAGGGCCTGAGGGATACCGGCGATATCGTTATCCATATAGGTTGCGACATGGAACTAGTAAGTTGATCGTCATCAGTATTTGCAATCTCAAAAAATGCTATTGCATGTATATACCTGAAGCAATTGCTCGAATTCTGTGATGACGTGTGCGGGAGCTCCTTCCTGCTCACAACGACGGACATTAGCGGAAGCCTTGATGATATCGCCGAGTTTGTAAGTCAGATCGTCCTCGCTTCGCATGGCACCGCCATCTACTGCGATACTAGGACGAACAGGTGGGGGTGGAACGGGCATGACAGTCAAAATCATCCATTCAGGCCTAGCGTATTCGTCGGAAAGTCCAAGGAGGTGAAGGTCGTGGTCAGACATCTTTTTGAAGACGGTGTAGACTTCAGAAGGAGTGATGAGCCTTTTGTCAGGCTGCATGTTTTTCATGTCCTGGCAGAAAAGTTAACATCGAATGATCAGAGTAACACAAAAAAAATGCTAACATCGTCCTCGTCCTTTGCCTTCTTGTACTGCACGAATAGCTTTAGGCCTTCCTTTCGGACGACAGGTTGGTTATGACCGCAACCTCCGTGGCCCTTCTTCACTTCCTCGCCATCGGCATCCGCACCTTCTTCTTTGGGTTCATCGGGTTCGCAAACCATTTTGGTCTTGCAATGCGCCCAAACAACAGACATGCGCGCTTTAGGATCTCGGATGTGACGGATCTTCTCCGCAAAGTTGGGGTCCGACTTAATAAATCATACCAAAAAATAACAAGAATTCGGTGAAGGGGTTCGAAGCAATATGCAAATCAAAACGTCAGTATGAGTGTCTACCGAACAGTCTCCAACGGATAATAAACAATATAGGGGGCAATAGACATCGAGTGGAAAGTGCAGGGCCTCTAACACGCATCTTATGCTGCGTTACAGCTAAGAGCGGTTGACCAATATCCATCCTCACAGACATGGCCTTTGACAGCGCATGTCGTGTGTGTGTTTTTTTCCGCACTCCTCGTTCAGCCCCCCATTTCACCACGCAACCTCGTGTCCAACCTGTCCCGGGCGGGAGCAATGGGGTCGACGCGGCGATCAAGCGACCGAAAACGCGCGCCATATGACCCCCCGCCACGGGTGGAAGAACGCCCTCGATTGTCAAGGGAACTAACGTGGTGCGGGTTTGGGGTTCTCCATGGGATGTGGAGAGAGCCCCCAGAAAATTGGGATGGTGGGGTGCGAAACGAGTAGAGGAAGTTAAACGACGCGACTCACGATGTCCGCTTTCAGTTTTCCACAATTGACACATATACTCTCCAAAATCTTCTTCACTTTGACAATGAATCCTAGAAAAGGTGTAAAAACACAAACTCCTGTGACATGATGTGATGGGCAGACATACCAGGGTGAAAGACCGGCCTTGCCAGCTCAATGTGGCCGAAGTGCCCAGGACATTCCGACATCCCCTCTCCACACGTCTGACACTTGAAGTTACGATCGATGGTGCCCATACGAGGGTCCATCAGCCCACCCATCTTCGGTTTATGGGTGGCTTCATCCATAACCTCTGGATGCTCGATTTTGGCGACAGAGTAGGCTTTCTATGAGTCACAGCAAACTGCGTCAGCGGCCTTCAAAGAGATAGGCAAAAACACTCACGATCTCCTCGGGCGAAAGGATACCAAACTGAACCTCCTTCACTTTGCGGATGGGAGCCGCAGAATAGGCAAACTGGTGGCCAAGCATGGTGGATTAAACAGAGAAAAGGGTAAAGTTGGAGATGAGGAGGTAGTAGGACTGGAAAGAATCAATATTTTATCGGAGAGAATGTCCAAGAACCGAATTAACGTGTATATATAAAGGTTTGTTGACTCCGAGGAAGGTTTGAGCGCTTGTCGTAAGCTTTTGCAGGCGAAACCGAAGGAAACGAAAAGATCTCGAGAAGGGCTGGAAATTCTCCAAGAGCGGCTGCGGAGCCTGTAGGATGCGGCTATAAGTCAATAGGACCTATTAGACCACAATATGAGGGGGGTGTGAGGGGTGTTGAGAGTCCAGCGAAGGATGCTGAGGAGTTGCGTGGTGGTTCGAGGACAACCAACGATGCCTGTTGTTTTCGACTCCGCTACAAAGACGGACCCGCTCAAGTCACAGTGATTAGTCACCAGGTCACACATCACGAACAATTGGACCCACACCTAGTCACATTCCAGAGTCTCCTCATACCGTCGACAAGTCTGAAGGCTCTACGAAAGGGAAGCACTTTCTCTCTGTGCTGTCAAATATTTGCCACCCCTCTCGGAGCTTGGTCCATGGATTTTCTGCTGGCTGCAAGCTGGCTCAAAGCTGGCTGCTGAGATATGTTCAAGCGGAGTTCTAATCCCAGCACTGCAAAGATTCATCCCTGAAGCTGTTCGTGTCCTGGCTTGGTCCTGACCATGACTCATTTCTACTCGCTATGGACCACAGTATCCATACTTTGACTTGGGTAATGAACACCTGATTTCTTGCTCTCAAACCTTTCTATCACTTTTCACAAAGATCCCCAGAGTGATATTCCTTGCATACGGATGGCTACGCGAACGACTGGTCACTGAAATGTCAATTTGAGCCCTCAAATCCCTAAAAAAAACCTTGCATGACTTCCGCGCCTCAAAACTCTTGTTTGTCCATTTGTTGAACGAATCATCTGTCTTCCCGGAAATTCTTCGTGATAAATGCAGATCTACCGCATCCTCGACGCATTTCTGCTCCCGATGTGGGAGTTCGATCGAAGCTCTGATCAAGATATCTATCCCAAGAACCGTCTACGATTTTCTTTCTTTTGCAACTATTAAATATCATACATATGTATGATCTTTGCTGTCGCAGCACTTTCTCTATCGCCTCTTGATTTTCTCCCCATCTTCTGTACGGGTACCTCTTTGCAGCATCATACGCTCGCCTTGTGCCCACATCACTACAACGACGATGCTTTCTTCATCGCGTCAGCACCTCCCTCAGCATAGTGAGCCACAAGCCACATCGTAAGAGTCGATTATCGATATCAATCACGCCCGGAAGCATACGCCTCGCATCGCCAGTCCATGCAGCTGCCGATTCACTGACAGACATCGCCATGTAGATGAGGACTACAGCGGCTCCAAATCAGCAATTGTATCTGGCGTATTCTGGATGGCGAGACATTTGGAGCATCCCATCAATCTTCCGGTCTTCGCTTCGTACGAACAGTAGAATCAGGTCAGCCTGCCAACATATTTTCATAGCACAGTCGGTGGAAACCCGATTAATCGTATGATTTTTTCTCATTCCGAGGACGTCTCAACTTCATTTATTGTACAGGGAATACAAACATAGGTGCCTACAGAATCAGCTTTCCAAGTCTGGCCGATCAGCGCTCAGCTCCTGGTTTCTTGCGAATTGAGGACGGTTGCGCTATATTGGCTTTATAAGCAGTGGCGAACTTTTCCGAGAAGTGGACCCGAACCTGTTGTTTGGACGCCTGTTGTATAAGCGCTGGACCAGTTCATGTATCTTGTGAAAGGGTATGCGCCTTTTCTTAATCCTCAGCAGTGCGTGCTTCTTATGTTGTCGATGCACTAATCTTGGAATCCACAGAGTTGCTCGTGTATGAGTCATGCACAGGTGAAAATGAGGAAATTTCTGTAAGTATTAATGATGTAGTTTGTGACTTTCCCGATGATGACTCCATTGTATGCGTCAGAGGATAAGTTGTTTCTATGGGTAGTGATGTTTCTTGTGTCGTCTCCCTGGTGGTTGTTGTGATAGTCATAGGTACCGACGTGGAGGGTCTACGCCTTCGCACGAGTCGGTATAGAGCTGTTGTTACTACTGTGAAGTTGCAGACGAAGAGGGCTATTCCAGCCTAGGAAGCGGAAAAGTAATTAATAAGCTGTAAGATTTTTGTCATGAGGTCGTTGAAAGGAGATACAAACATTTATGTGACCCATCCCAACGTGGAAAAGATACTGCGTAACATTATCTTTGGACATCCCCAATTTAATGAGGATAAGATAAATAATGGCTGATAACAGCGTCAAAACGTTCCCGCAGAAAGCAAGTAAGATAAGTCGTCTTTCTTTTGGTGGGAGGCGGATATTCCAGAACCAGAACATAGGGAACAATACCAGAAGGGTGTCGCTGATTATGTCGCCTTGTATTTGCAATTACCGATATCGAGTTAGAATACCCATGTCAATCAATAGGGTTTCAAAGGACCCAACGCACCTGCAAACAGGAAGACGTCTTCCAAAGGAACCCCAGCGATACCTCTAATGCAGTCTTCCGCTACCAATAAAATCGTCTTCCGCTGGCAGGTGGTAGCCGAAACGAGGATGCCGGCGAGTAGAAACGATGCCATTATCACGACGAGGAACATGGAGCATGTTCTTGGGCGAGAGCGTTTGGGGAATAGACGTGCCAGGGACAGTGCGAGTACGATCCTTGTCGACCTGATAAACCGTGTTTAACTGTATGCACTGAGAATGGACCACATATGATATACCAGATGATGATAATAAACATGAAGTGCGTGAACCAATACGAGTTTAATACGACGCGTGCATAGGAGACTTTCTTTTCGGGATCTAGGAGGCGAGTCGCGTCAATAATTTGCCCTTCAATGCAGCGCTCATTAATTTAAAGAACAGACCGCGCTCTTGTGGGGGATGGTGATCCAAAGTGAAGTCGCGAAGAAGATATTCAACACCAAGGGGAGGAAGAGGACGTAGTCGTCCCACCACGCTCGGTGGAGACCGAAGCGCTCCCACAAGCGGTACGCGCTCGAAGACACCGCAATGACATGGAGGAGAGAACAGGCAACTGCAAAAAGAGGAAAGAAAGTCCTATATCAGCAGGGGTTGAGTTGGGACTTGACGGCCAGGGGAAATGGGATGGAATGGTGAGTGGACAGACCTTTCCACGGGAGAGATGCGTCGGAGGGTATATTACTAGCGAACACGGCCGTTTCAGAGGCTGCCAGTCGACGATACATCGAAGGTGCTGGATGATCGATGGAGCTTTGAAGCTTTGAAGTCGGATACTAGCTGTCTTTACTGATACAGGGTATTTCCATGGCGCACATTTCAATTATGACCCAGAACTTAGGTTTATGTATACCACAAATTTAAATTACCGCCGATTCCGAAAACCGACTCTAACAGTCTAACTTGAAACAAGGTTCTTGGCCGAGGTGCCGCTGATGGTAATTTAGAAGATCTAGGCTGCATCCCCAGGCCCTCGGACCCTCCTCTTCCAAATCTTGAATGGCAAAAATTATTAGCCGTTGTCATTCTTGTGTCATTCTAATAAGAAATGTACGCTCAGTTGATTGGGGTAAGTACGAACGACTAATATTCAATAAGTACCTGTAAGAAATGTACCCAACGATACGTCGTAAAGTTTAAACTAAAAAGGTACGAGAACATCAAGTAAAATAGATCACTTCATGAGTTATTTGGTGTACAAACGACTGAAGTGTTCGAGAAATATTTACGTCGTATATCTGAGATAATAGTGAATTATAAGATAAGGGAAACCGAGGTAGAAATAATCTTGAAGAGAACGTATAATTCTGTCGGCTTGATTAAACGATGAGATCCGAGGATGACATGTTGCAAAAGCTGGGACGCCAGTAGGCGCCATTCCTCAAGTTTTCTTCATTTGTTCTTATATTTATGTTGAATGCAAAATTTCCAGCTTTGAATTGGGGCATTGCTCTGAACGATGTTGAACCCAGCCAACGTTGTCAATGTCACCTGGAGTAACTCCAGCTAACACGAGCAAACAGAAAATTCGGGACTTGGCAGCGACGTCGGAACGCGAACCTCACTTCACTCTCCTCCCTTACCATGCCACCAAGATCAGAGACAATCCCAGGGGGAATTGTGCGCCTCAGCAAGCTGCTATCCCACCTAAACGCGCCTCCCAAACTCGTCCTGCCGGCTGTGAAGCGTCTGCGCCTTTCTCTCGCAGCCAAGGGCGACCACTTCGGTGCCCAGTGAGTCCTCGGCCTTCGTTCCATGTTTCAAAGAGCCGACCGTTGATGAATAACTTCCTCGGTATTGCTCTTGTGCTCTGGTCCGTTTTGCTATTGACAGGGATTTCGTGAAGAATCATCTGCCACGAATACGTTATGCGAATCCCAACCTGGATATCGAAGTGCAGAAGGTACCGAAAGCACCAGACGAGAGATGGAGACCGGAAATGGAGGTTGAACTCGGTGCGTTGACGAAGCCCTATTTTCACCGTTGTCTCGCTCTCATACTCTATATCCTCCCTTCCTTCTCTTTCGCCTCTCCCGCTCTCTTTCAATCTCACACCACACCACCCTTCTCATAACTCGTGGACCGCGTATACAGTCGACGGCAAAGTGGAAAAGCTCGATATGAACGAAAAGTGGTCGACCTCAATAACGAAGGAGCTAATGAACCTGACAGGCGGTGAAGAATGGCAGAGGCATGTCTTTTCCAGCAAGAACGCGGGCCTGCCGATACTCCCTGGCGAGGACGTACACGAAATTGAAGAACGCAAACTGAAGGCGAAACCCTCGAAGACAGGGGAAAAATTGCCAACATTAGCGGAATACCTGAAGGCCCATCCAGAGAAGGCAAAGAAGGACGCAGCGAACCAGCAGAAAGCCGACCAACGGAAGGAGAAGAAAAATAATGCTAAAGCCGATGCTTCACCTTCAACACCTTCAAACGCGTCGGCTTCGCCATCCGCAACTACTAGTTAGACTACATTACACTGGACGAGATACTCCAAAATTATCATTTATCGGTAAATATACAAATTAATGCAGGAGAGTATGGTGTCACAGAAAAAGTGAGATGTTGCTCGTCTATGTCTGCGCTATCCAACCCGAGAAATAGATGATGAACCCGATGCCCACCACAAGACCCGACAAATCATCGAGAAATTGGGAACCCATTTGCATGTATTTCATAGTGTAAACGATGAGGGAGGGTAGTGGCGGTGGCAGGTGTGGTAGAGCAAGCGCCAAGAGCGTTGGAGGTTGAATAGAGTCCTATGATGGGGAGAAATAAGCATTAAAACATATTAACTGCTGTCACATTACTCACGAAACCAGAAAATATACGCAATGAGTGCAATACAATTTCAAGAGTGGTAAATGCCCAGAAGAACGGCTGTATAAGGATGGTCAACGCGAGGCTCCACACATTCAGACCATCGTAGTTCGCATACGCACCACAACATGAATCTTGAACGTCTCCATCGAAGTCGCCAGCAGAGGACTCCGCTGACCCAGACTTGCCCATCGCTTCCAGAGTCCCATCGTATTCCACGAAATATCCTCTCCGGTTATTTCGCGATGCACATTGGGTTCACCCCACAGCACGAAATACGCAAGCAGACACCACATCGCGATGAGATGCAATAAAGGCAGCATCTTCTGCAACTTGGTCTTCTCCTTCGGCGGCTCCATCATGCCCGGAAATTTAGCGCCCATCCCTTCCATCCCTGGCCCGAAAGGCGGGAACATGCCACCCCCAGCGCCTCCAGGAGCCTGCCCTCCCATCAGCGCAGCGAACGGGTTATCAATGGCGCCTATTGACATGTCCTGAGCAACACCCGAATCCGCGTCGGATGGTAATTGCGGAAACGCGCCGCCTGGCCCACTCGAGGCGTTCATCAGAGCCTGCATGAACTGCTGCTGCTGCTCGGAGCTCCATACAGACGGATCCGGGGTGTTGGCCGCGAGGCCCTCGAACACGTTGGCGTTCCGTGGCGCGCTCGTGGCCGTCGTGCGCGCAGGTTGCGGACTCGGCGACGGGGACAGACTGGCGCGGCTCCTCAGCGAGCTCGAGGGCATATCACTGCTCTCTTCCCCTAAAAAATTGCGGGTGCTCGTCGTTGGCAGATTTGGGACCGGGGGATCTACATACGAATTTTCGATGAAAAGATGCGAGTGTCGAAGAACAGTAAGTGCATACCATCATGGAGATACGGCCCCTCGTGTCCACGCGCCGACGTGGTGAGTTTTGCAAGTCTGTCGCCTCCGCGCGAAAGGATTGCTTTTCTGCGAGCTTCTGCTCGCGCTGCCGCTGACATGGTGGAAGAATGAGATCAAGGACGAATTTCTAGAGGTTTAAGACGTGGCAGAGGCACCAGGTGGTGATTTCATACATGATCATGTTTGGCTGACCAAGACAAAGTAAATATGTACCGCCGAAAGTGGATGTGTCAATATTACAAGGCACACACGAGTGACACGACGCACGTTGCTATAAATTGTAAGATTTATTAACTAGAACTTGAGTCTTGAATAGATGCCAAACTTCAAAGACTCAATCGATTATCGAACGTATTATGTCCAGATATTTCTGCAAAATAAAAACGGTTCAACTTCTTTGGCAAGGCGCTACCAGGGATCGAACCTGGGTTTCGAGAACATCTGTAAACATCAGAATCTCGAGTGATAACCACTACACTATAGCGCCTTGCGCCGCTCTTCAGTATCAATTTTTTCTACACGGATACCGACTATTTTGACAAACGTTCCCTGGCACCCAAAGAGCCCTCCAAAACGAAGGAGTCTTTGCGGTAAACTCTCGGGAAAAATCTTATCTTACATACCTTAATCTTCGCTGTTCTTTAAAGGGTGTCCGATAACGATGAACCTTAAAAGATATATAGTTCCATGAAAATACAATAAGCGTAGACAAGCGTAGACATCGCTCAGAAGATTATTTAGCGAATGCACTGGCATGCCAGTGCCTCAGAATTTTAAAAAAATACGAACGGTGCTTTTATTATGTGCCAAGGGCCAAGCAGCAGCAAGCAGCGCTAGCTGATTTGGAGTCAAACTTGTAGCTTGCGCACAATTACATAACTAGGTAGGCGTTAGCACATTGAGCTTGATACCCATATAGCAGCGTCTTTTGTGTCCAGTCAGACTACATTTAAAGTCACTTTAGAGCCGAATGCAATGACCGGGATTATTTACTACTACTTGTTCAACTCCAAAAAAACAAACATTTGCATTCCTTTTGCTCGGCGAAATCCATAGTACATCATAATTTCAAGTCGATCGATAAAGAAGTCAAATAAAAGCGACGGTAGTACTATTACTACAAATATACCATCTAGGAAACGTCGAATGATACAGATTGAACGTAGTAATATTGATGAAGGCGAAATGACTATGTTCCTAACAGATATGCCAGCAAATGCATTGGTCAATGAAATGTGTTCAAGGTCGATAAATATGTTTCAACTCGTGGACATGATGGAAAGGGGTGAGATGCATAATAAACAGTGATGATGATGATGATGATGATGGAGGAGGTAATAACGATAACGATGCGAATGAGTGATAGCAAGATGCGAATAATGAGGGATAGCGAGACAACGAAGGTGCTACAAAAAATTAAGGGATTAGCTTCAGTTAGAAGGAGTGGCATGATGGAATACGGACATGGTGGTGTGATGATGATCATGACGGATTGAGGCCGCGTACATGGACTCCTTTGAGGATTGGGTTCCTCAAGCAATGATGCAGTAGGCATTGCCACTGTTACTCTGCTTCTCCTCGTCATTTGGAACGGAGGCAGAGTCGATGGCAGCGATGAAGTCGGCAAAAGAGTCCATAATTTCTGATTGCTGAAATTAGCGGTGGACAGACGAACTTCGAAAGGATGACTGTAGAGCTGGGTGGCCAAACTACTGGCGCTCTCGAAAAACAGTAAACCTTTTATACACCCCAATAACGTGCTTCGATATGTAGATGAGATGCGCTAGACAATAGCCAGACCCTGTAATTGTTCACAGTAGAGTACGTCGGCAGAACCTGGGCTTCGGAGCGGACATGTAGTAGAAATTTGAGGTGCCCCGACAATAGACTTCATGGGGTAATGTCCTCATTAGAAGTTTGAACACCGAGGACTGAGGGTGAATCCCAGTCACCGACTATACTTAGACGAGATTCGCAAGCAAAGGACACACGGAACACAGAACGATATCCAGCGCACACGTTGGGGAACGCACAACAAAAGACGGATAGGTACCGGCAGAGAACTCGATTGTTCCGTTGGTTGTCGGCAAGATAATAGAAGGGGTTCGAGTAACGGTCCTAAGGTTCCGAAACCCTTGAATAGAGAAGAGCGTAATAAATGGCTCGACGCATTGTGGATGTTGAATTCCACCAAGCGCGCTCAGTCTGAGAGTCCATAATCATGGATCTTTATCCCTGGCCATAGTCATAGTGTAAGAAAACGTGGGTGAAAGTAGACAAAACTGTCAAGTTTTAGGACCCCACATTGAAATGGGCATGAGAACAATAATGACATGTGGCTCCGTACCTCGCGATGTTCTCCGTCTTCACTGCTATAGCTTAGTGACTCAGGAGACGAGTATTATCTGGAATCCGATAAGTGAATTCCCATAAAAGACTCGTCATATTGACATAAGGAGGAAGTCGTTGAACAACAGCGGCCAATGTCATTCTGATGTGTCATGCAATGGGTGCAAATATGTACCCAGCTAACGGCGCCATAATCACTCGTACCAGCATTTGCGTTTGTGGTTTAGAACACGAGCATGGCAATTGGGAAAATATGGGTCGGTTCTGCCACCACCCCACCAAAAATTCACCAGATCACTGATAGTTCCAGTAGAAAAGATTTTTGAAGTTTCCTCCCATGATCGGTTCAACGGGTTTTAGGATAGAAAGGAGCCGTGGAGAGACAAGCTTGGAGAGGGACGAGTGAAGGAATGAAAGCTGGTAAGCAACTGGTAAGAGCAAGGTGAAATCTCGACTTCTGGAAAGGTGGATGAGAGAGCTGACAAATGATGGCCCCAACGTGTGCAAACAGGATTCGTGCGCCCCGGTCGCCAATGTCGAGTCTCGACTTGCCACCGACCTCATTCTCTTCCTCTCCACCCCCCAACATTTCCAGCACTGGCTACCACAACTACTACCATGGCGCAGCCAGCGGTGGAGGAGGGCAAGCTTCTGAGCGAGGCTATCAATACCGTCAAAATACAGGTCCAACAGATGAAGCGGCACCTCGTACGCCATATTTCCTGTTTGTGTATCATATGATTCCCTATTCACAGTTATCATAGGAATTGGACCAACTTATGGACGCTCTGAAGAGTGCAAGCTTGATGCTTGCTGAGTTGCGGACCTCGTCTCTGTCGCCCAAACAATATTATGAATTATGTGAGTTGCTGCTGCGGTCCAATGTCACGGCGTCTGAACAGTCTGATGCAGATATGGCGGTATTCGACGCTTTACGATATTTATCGAATTACTTATACGAGGCACATACCCAATCGCGACACCATCTGGCAGACCTCTATGAGCTGGTGCAATACGCAGGCAATATCATCCCCCGGCTATACCTGATGATTACTGTTGGCTCTGTATACATGTCGATTCCTGACGCGCCGGTGAAGGAAATTATGAAGGACATGATGGAAATGTCGCGTGGTGTACTGCATCCTATCCGTGGACTGTTCCTCCGACACTATTTGAGCGGGCAGACGAGAGACCACCTTCCAGTTGGTTTAGAACCGGGGTATGGTTCTCTTGGTTCATAATTCTATCTCTGCGTTATCTGAATACGTTACTTTTAGTCCTGCAGGAAACCTCCAAGATTCCATAACATTCGTCCTCACCAACTTCATTGAGATGAACAAACTTTGGGTACGGCTCCAACATCAAGGGCATTCGAGGGACCGCGAAAAGCGTGAAATGGAACGACGCGAACTCCGTATCCTTGTAGGGACCAATCTTGTTAGATTGAGTCAGTTGGATGGCGTGGACTTGGACATGTACCAGAAAACTATCTTGCCAAGTATTCTGGAGCAAGTAGTTAACTGCAAGGATGTAATAGCCCAGGAATACCTCATGGAGGTCGTCATTCAGGTGTGTCCTCCTGGAATCTGGATGGATTGTATACTTAACCTGTCTCCTAGGTCTTTACTGATGAATTCCATTTGCACACTCTCGGTCCTTTCTTATCTGCCACCGCCCAATTACATCCCAAAGTTAACATTAAACAAATCGTAATCGCATTAATCGACCGTCTCGCCTCGTATGCAGCAAGAGAAGCAGAAAGCGAGGACCCAGAGGAAACGAAGCGTCAAGAAGAAGCCGCAGCGCGTCGCCTTGCTGAGAAAGTGAAGACACAGAAAGCTAAAGCACGCGAGCAAGGCGCATACCGCGCAGCATCCCCGACGTCGCCCTCTTTGGAAACGCCCTCCTGGGGTGAACCGCCCACGCCGACGACTGCGACAGATGAATTCGATGCAACCTCTGCCACAGAGCCGCCGCCCAGCGATGCTTCTGATGATAAAGTGCCTACTACAGGCAAGGAGGAAACGCCCGTGCGTAAATTCCGAGGCGTTCCTGAAGATGTACAACTCTTCGAAGTCTTCTGGAAACAGGTCGTTGAGCTCATCAAGGCAAGTGGGTCTTCTCTGTATCAGCACGCTTATTAACCTATTGCATTTCCTTAGGCTCGTCCTGATCTCTCTATCCAAGACATCACGGCACTATTCGTATCATTAACCAACTTGTCATTAAGCTGCTATCCTGACCGCCTGGAGTATGTCGACCAGGTGCTCGGCTTTGCTGCGGAAAAGATCAAAGAATACTCTGATAGGTATGCATACCTTATCTTTTCCAACTATTCATCACTAACTTACATATTAGTCCGGATCTACATGCCCAACAAACCACTTCAAATCTCGCTTCCTTACTCGTTGCCCCGATAAACTCTTACCAATCCGTCCTCACACTCCTTGCTATCCCCAACTACGTTCCCTTACTAACGAAACAACTTTTCACCACACGGCGCTCGATTGCCCACTCAATCGTCTCCTCCGTCCTCAAGAATGAAACTATCATCGAGGCACCCGAGGACGTCGATGGTGTCCTGGAATTGTGTCATGTTCTGATTAAGGATCAGACAGACTCTGGTGCACCCCCCTTGCCTAATGGCCAACAAGCAAATATCAGGGAAGTGCGGAGACAAGGGCCTTACTTTATGGAAAGAGAAGAGATGGCGGAAGAGCAAGGTTGGGTGGCGCGGATGGTACATCTGTTCCGCTCAGAGTCTTTGGACACTCAATTCGAAGTGAGTCGATTATTGACATTACCCTTCCACTCGAATAATGATATTCACATAATTTATCAGCTCCTCCAAATCGCTCGCCGGCACTTCGATCTCGGCGGAGAAAGAATGCGGTTCACGTTCCCTGCGCTAATCACCTCCTCTATCAAGTTATGCCGGCGCTACAAGAACCGTGAACATGTTGTATGTGTTTATTCATTTACGCAAACTCCTTCACTGCTCACGTTCGAAACTAGGAACCTGACTGGGAAACCAAAGTATCGACGATCCTCAAATTTGTTCGGCAGTTGACCTCGATCCTAGCCACAACTGTGGAGGCGCCGACTATTGCTCTACGACTCTTCCTTCTCTCTGCGCAAATCGCAGATGAATGCGGCTTCGAAGATCTCGCCTACGATTTCTACGTGCAGGCCTTCAGCGTGTACGAGGACAACATTTCCGAGTCTCGAGCACAGCTGCAAGCGATCACCCTTATCATCGGTACGCTGGCAGGCGCGAAGGTATTCAACATCGACAACTTCGATACGTTGATCACGAAGGCGGCACTCCATGGCGCTAAACTCTTGAAGAAGAGCCACCAAGCAACGGCCGTCGGTCTAGCTAGCCATCTCTGGTGGCAAGAAGCTCCGCCTCCAGCAGAAGGGGACGCGGAGGCTGGGGAGAAACCGCCTGTTGTTGAGAAACCTCCTGTGGACAAGGATGCAGAGGGAACGGTCAAAGCTGTAAGTGTCTGCACATTGTGCCTTGTAGTGAATACTGACTTTGTGGATAGTATCCCCATCAAGATAGTAAGCGCGTTCTAGAATGCCTGCAGAAATCATTGCGGATTGCGAATTCCGCCATTGAAGAAATCGTAACTGTGCAATTGTATTGCGATACCCTCGATCAATATCTGTATTACCTCGATCGCGGCGCCCAAGCTGTAAGAATGATTAATTTTTCACCCACAACCAATGTATTCATATTTCTTCTAGGTCGCCCCTAAATTTGTTAACAGCCTTGTGGAGTTGATCACGTCAAGCATCGACAATATTTCCTCACCCGACGTCCACCCATCACAGCGAGCGCCACCGGGTCTCATAGAAGGCGTCCAAACACCCGAAATGATCACGAAGCACTTCAGGAATACCCTTATCTACATCCAGCGAAGGAAACATGCTGCATCTGAAGGCACAGATGCAGTAGACTCGCGGTGGGATGAGGTGGATGTTGTCGGCGCACTGCTGAAGATGGGCATTTCTCGATGAGTTTCCTTGCCCCATTTGTCCGCCCTCTTTATTCTGCACTGAAATAATAGTTATGATCGGCTATGACTTCCCGGAAGTGCTTATTGTTGTATTCTACATGATCATTTTTTAGTCTCCTTTTCGATCCCCCCCATTCACTGGAAAAGCTTTGCTTTACACGCTCTCGTGTTAGTTCATTGTTCATACCACTTACTTATCATTTTTTTTTCTATGACTTGGATGTGTGATCACTGAATATGTTACTCAAATCTTGTGGAATCCCATGTGTTAATCTTGCTCCGCACAGATACCCCGAAGCCCGACACCAATTATCAATCCATCACTTCGTGCAGACTGTGGGGTGTTCCAAAGTTTCACAGGCCCGATAATTTTACTTTCGTCGGGACTACTTACAACCGTTGAGACACTTTTTTCTATGCCCTCTACCTTGCCCTTCGACTACGCTCGGTCTGGACGATCCTCAAAAGCTCACAGGGCTCCGAATCGATGACTACTCCAAGCTTACAATCACCGTCTGTGGTTGACTACACAAGACCAGCTTACAGCGACCTCGAAATTTTATCCAAGAACCTTTCACCGGTCTACGCACCCAGGCCTGACGTTCTTGTTCCTTCGAATGTACAGGATTTTACCCGTCAAGTTGACTCGGAGATCACAAGTGAGGACAATCAAACGGAAAACACTGAATTCAAGCTTCCCAGTCTGAGATCCTTGTTTATCATTCTTGGGGGCAATGCATTATTTCAGGTGCAGAATTCGACGTGACCTCAAAATGACATGAAACTGACGAAATTGCACTTTATTTAGGTTTCATTCTTTATCGTTGTCTCTTCTGCGAGTGTTTATACTCAGCATCTTGGAGGAACGGCTATTTTTGCGGGGTTGACCATCGGAATCCCAACTATATTTTCTGGGATTGGACTGATCTTTATCACCAGGTTAGACGGAAGTAAGTATCTTGCAAATGAAATTCTGGTGTATAGTGATCCTTATTTTATGGACGTGCAGAACAATATGCCAAGCCCTTGAATATTGCATACAGCGCTGCGATACTAGGAAACATCATATATGCCCTCGCCTACCGAGTCAATTGGCTTTATATGATCCTCCTCGGTCGAATCGTCTCCGGATTTGGCTTCATCGCTTTCCTGTATAGTAAACGTTACTGCTCGGACGGCCGTATCGTTGGCATCCGACAGCGAACCACACTCGCCGGCTGGCTCATCATCGGCCAGACCTTCGGTTTCTCCACCGGCCCGTTCTTTGGAGGTCTCCTCTATAAAATTGGATTCAAAAACAGGGTGTTTAATGGGGTGACGAGCCCTGGCTGGGTTATGGCCATGACCTGGGTCATATTTGGAGCTTTGAGTGCTCTGATTTTTGAAGATGTTCCTCCACAACCTCATCCAGAACCTCTCGAATTAATAGCATCAACCACGCCACCTAACCGGACAGTCGAGGCAATGTATGATCATGTATCGTCTCACCAATGGCGTGTCATACCGTAACCAGGTAGACTTTGTTTAAACCTCGCCTTACCCATAGAATTTTGTTTGAACGTGTTAACGCTGTTTAAACATGTTTGAACACAACAATTTTTAATCAGAGTCTTTTACTGTTAGATACTGTTCAAACCCGTTTAAACATGTTTAAACCAATAAATCTTGTTCAAACGAAAAAGGCTTGTTCAAACAGATTATATATTCCAGAATTCAATTTAAATACATAGTGTAACACTAATGTAATTCTACGGTGGTTCTAACAAACCTACTTTATTTGTTCACCCCCGTCGTCATGTCGGCTTTCTTGCTCGCTATCGTGTCCGCTGTCTGCTGCTCGTCATGGTCATTGGGTCTTAGTTTGCCTCCAGCGTCGTACATCGCCGCCCACTGCGATTCCGTGGAAGGAATTGAGGTGGACGACGGGGAGACAACGGTGACAGGGGTGGCCGGTAATCGCCCTCGGCGGGTGCATGAACCTGGGGTGGGTGGGGCGGATGGTGATGGCGAATGTGGATGGCAGTGGCAAATGGGCACGGCGATAGCGAATGGGGATGGCGGCAGCAGCAGAGATGGGAGAGTGTGAGGCGGTCGCGCTCATCGTCGCGCTCGGCAGGGGGCAAGGAGCTGGAAGGCGGAGGGTGTCAGATGCAGGCTGGTTGAAAACGGCAGGCCACGTACCTTTGGGATCTCCCTCTTGTTGGATCTTCCCTCGATTCTGCATCCCCTGGCATTCATCACCATGGAAGGCGGATCCTGATGTGCATATGCGAGGGGCGAGGGGCTGAAGTGGCGGTGGAGGAGGTGGTCGTAGGAAGGCAGAACGCTAAGTTCAATGTCGAACAATCAACAAAGAATTCAATCTCCGCTTCGGCAAGCGGAGATCGAATTCTTTGTTGATTGTTCGACGCCCTGGACATTGAACTTCAACGTTTCAACGTTCTGGCATCCCCTTCATAGCTTCACCTCTACCCACCCGCCCGGCTGCTCTTGTCAACAACAGCCACATCTGCGCTCGTCAACAGCACGCGCGCCACATGGCCCAGTGGGAGTTGGATAAGACAGGGAAGACCCGGGCAGCGGGAGATCCACCGCGTACGTCGCCACCTCTGCCCTTTGTCCCCAACTAACCTATTGCCCCTCCCTTTGCTAGTGTACATACATGCTGGGGATTGGCTTTACTACCCTGCGCCCTTCCCTACCATTCTCGACTGCGACCAATGCCAGCACTGCAACAAGCATGAGCTGCATGACACCAAGCGCGACGAGGCCAACGGGGTAGGGTAGGTTAGCGCACAGGGTGAGCCACACGCTCTGACACTCGAATCTGCGGGCATCTCAATGGGTGGTGCGAGCATAACGGAGATGATGACGGCGCGTCGGCGACAAGCGCAGGGCAACCAGGTGTGTAGGGGTGCGTCCATGACGACCTCGGCGAATGCGACCTGTTTGCACAAAGTTTGTTTAAACATTAAACGGAGTAAGTTCGTCGTTTAAACGAAAACTTTGTTCAAACAACAGTTGTTCAAACGAACTTCGTTCAAACAACAGTTGTTCAAACAAAGTTCGTTCAAACAACAGTTGTTCAAACGAAGTTCGTTTAAACAAAGTTCATTTAAACAACAATAACTTTACCGTTTGAACTGTAGTAGATTGTTTAATTTATTGTATGATTGAACGAACATTGATCGTGTTTAAACATAAGTGTTTGATTGAACACTGTCTTGTGGTAAAGAACTTGGTTCAATCAAGGCTTGGGGTAAGGGAGTCTGTTTAACAAAGGTGATGTTCAATCATAGTTCAAACGAAATTCTATGGGTAAGGCGAGGTTTAAACAAAGTCTACCTAGTTTCATTGTCATAGTATGCATGTGCTATTTTGCGATGACATGTTTTTTTGTCCTCAATGCCTGGGAAGCCAATATTCCTATCTTCACAGCCAAAGCGCTTGGATATTCACCGTACGACGCAGGAAATCTCATTGCGTTGGGTGGGATTTCTTCCTTCCCTTTTCTTCTTCTAAACATACGCTATGCTCGGCGCATTCAGGACCGAGTCATTCTCGCCGTTGGAACGCTCACGGGCGCCGTCGGCCTTCTTATCATGCTTAGCACATTACTCGCCAACAAAGTCACTGTTGGATCTTTGTTCATTTGTTGGTTCCTTATTGCCCTGGGGTTTAATTTAGCCAGTACATGTACCTTGAGTTTGCTCTCAAAGCAACTCCCCGACACATGGAACGGGAGGATCAGTTTGGCCATTCAATACAGCAATACTGTAGGCCGTGTAACTGGTTCTATTCTCGGAGGCGCTGGAGTGAAGATGGGAATGGTGAATTATGCTATCGTACAGATAGTCGTCGTGGGTGTCGGAGGTGTGATGTATGTGATGTTGTGGAGGCAGCTGAAAGCAAAGACAGGGTAATTAAAGAACACATGTAGAAAAACTTGTATTATAAAATATCGTGTACACGAACCTCATAATTAGAAAACGGTACACCTTGGGAAATTTATTTGTGCGGCTCGTGAGATGATGTTTAGTATGTATTTTAGTCACGGGCGCTTATTTTGCCGAGGATACTACATATGGCCCATATTCCGAGTCTGCCGACGCGGATGAGACAGCTCTAATGGAAGGTTCAAATCCCGTCCACCCAATTCACGCTTTTGATCATCTTGCAGATCTGTAAAGGGATAATTGAGTAATCAGCATATCAGTGCAGACTCGTAGCCAATGAGCCGATGAGATCGTGCCATAAATGCTGACCTTCTTGTGTCTTTTCCAGTCGCTACTCTGACACTCAGTGCTATGGTCATGCAAAAATGATGGCCCGCATCAGTACTAGTATATGTTCAGAGAATATAGAATGAACAAGCAACATACCCGCAATATCTGAAGCACAATGGAGGAATTAGATCATATGCAAAGATTTCGAATTTATAAGGAACCTTACCTGACCAGCTTACATCCTCCACAGCGACTTAATGTCGACTTCGCAGAAGTGTCCTTTTGGCAGTTGAGACAGCTTCCCGCAAGAGGGTATTCCACACCATCTGAGTCGAACTCGGGAAAATCAGCTCTCAAGCCGCTCATAGCCGCCATCTGGGCTGATTGCCTGTCAATTGTGGTAGAGCAGGTCTTGTTTCCCGCATCGCAAACATGGTGAATCTTTATAGATCCACGGCATAGTAATGGTCAAAAGACAGTACCTCCCAATACGGAGGTCAAGGAACGTACATATATGACGATTCGAGGTTCTTGGAGATGTGTCCACGACGCGACGTCGTATTTAGTTTCCCTGGCGGGCTTACCTATAGGGCGTCAGATTTTCTATCGCCAATCTAAACATTGACAATGAAGAATGGCATACCGCATATTTCGCAAGTCCATTCATCCGTATGCTTGAGATCGTTGCCCATGGACATAACAAGAGACTGCGACCAGATTTTCAAAGCTTCAACCTTCCCTCGGATATTCTCGGGAATTGCAGGTCGAAGTTCTATCTCAGCGCGTTTCCCATTTCTGGCGAAAACAGATATTGAGATTCCAACCCGGGTTTCGATTTGAAAGGCCAACTCAACGAGCCATATGTGAACGCCGTTAGAATTAGGTTGGACATCGAGTCTTTACGATGCAGTCAAGAGAGAAATGCGGCAGGAGTTGGAATGGGAACGATATAACAATGCAAGATTAAAGGATAGTTCCAACAACAACAAATTGGCTCCTTTGTACTTTGTGATTAAGTACTTTGTGGACTACGAAGGGACGCACACGTGACCCTTCGGACTCTACTACTTGAATTGTTGCGCTAGAGCCATTTCATTTCGAAATACGACCTGACTATCTTTAATCTTACGCAGATGATGCCTAGCTTTGTGATATTGAAGTGTAGATTAGTTTTCCCAAGCTGCCAAGTTGTTTTCCATCCCAGGGCTATAACATTTGACCTGAAGGCAATAATTTACCTTGAATTTACCGCTAGGCTAGTAGCCTTACCCGCTAAAGGGGAGGCTGTCCTTATAGCATAAGTATTCCCAAGGTGTTCCGTTACAAGTTGCTGTGGTATATTCGCGTCATGGGCGCTTATTTTGCTGGGAATACAGCATACATTGTTTCTCAAAAGAGCTAGTGCTTCAAGTTTTCCATGCTGGTTTAAAAGGTCTCGAGATGGATTGAATAATTCACTCTCCCTCCACCCATCTTAGGCTTTTGATTATCTTGCAGATCTTTGACAGAATTGAACAATCAGAATACCAATTCAGATTTGTACCAATGAAATTGCGCTAACCTTCTTGTGTCTTTTCCAATCGCTTTTCTGACAATCAGCACTGTAATAATAAACAACTTTAGTAGTTGATGGTGAGTATATAGAGTGACCAACTACATACCCACAATATCTAGCGAGTAATCCAGGTTTTCAAATTGAAGATCTAGAATACTTACAACGTTTAGGAGACTCACCGTACTAATTCACATCCTCCGCAGCGATTCAATTGAGATTGAGCAGTTTTATTATCTTCGCAATTGAGGCAACTGCCCGAGAGAGGGAATTGCAGACCGGCTAATCTGTCGAGGTTCGGAAAATCGGGGCTCAAGCCGCCGAAAGCAGCCATCCATTCTGATTGCTTGTCTAGCATTGCGCAGCAGAAATTATTTCCCGTCGAGTCGCAAACTTGGTGCATCTTTATAGTCCATAATCAGAGACAACATCGCCGATGTATAGCTCCAGGAACTTACATATACTACGACGTCAGGTTCTGGGAGATGCGTTCGCGATGCGATGTCGTATTTGGCTCCTCTGGCTGGTTCACCTACGAGAATCAAGTTGGACTAGACCATCTACTACAAGAAAGAATAACACACCACATATTTCACAAGCCCATTCCTCTGAATGCTTGAGATCTTTGCTCATAGATTCGATAAGAGAGCTTGACCAGTCTTCTATTCGTTCAGCATTCCCTCGTAAATTCTCTGGGATTGCAGGTCGAAGCTCAATCTCTGCGCGTGTCGCAGATCTGGCATTGAAATAATAAAAATTGACATCTCAACTTTATAGTTGAAAGTTTACTCAACTTGCCATATATAAACTATGACATGATTCATGGGCAAAAATTATAACGCCTGTAAGCTGTTGCATGGTTGATTACTTTTGTGTTACTTAAGCAGGGTTGGGTTGCATGGTCGGGTTGCATGTAGAATTTGGATTTACGGTCCGACGATGATCCGGCTGATTTGTCCTATATTTGGGAATATCTCGAGATGCCGCCACTGCTGCCGTTGTTCGGACAGTTCCCAGCCTCCTCCGTGCTCGCTGTTTCGATAGCAAGTACACGTTTTTGCTCTGTTTCTGCTTATTTTTCTTACTTTCATAAATTTACAAAATATAGTCCTTCCAGTGGAGTGCTCAGTGAATACATATAGTATGGCAGGTGGAAATTAGACCGTCTTCAAATGTGCAGAAAGAATAGTATAATTTGAAATGACATTCTCCTTGACATTTATTCCCTGACACAGACATCATTCATAGAAGTTCCTATTATTATGTCCTTCTCTTAACATTGGTTTGTAGGATAAAGCTTGAAAATCATATGCTTGGGATCTCACTGAATATAGACAGACATGTGTTCCTCCTCTCCCCCTTCCCATCAGCCCTCCATGCCTGTATATTCAACTATTCAAACATTAAATTTAGTATAAAAATATAAAAATACCTTGAAAATATTTACATGAAGCTGCAGTGGCCATAGATAGCACCCCAAAGCATTCATAAGAGAGGTACCAAAATGAACATTTTACATATATTAGGATGCTTCTAGAGCATTTTACGCCTATTGGATATGTTATATATTATGTAAATTTATAAAAGTAAGAAAAATAAGCAGAAACGGAGCAAAAACGCGTACTTCCTTGCTATCGAAACAGCGAGCACGGAGGAGGCCGGGAACTGTCCGAACAACGGCAGCAGTGGCGGCATCTCGAGATATTCCCAAATATGGGACAGATCAGCCGGATCACCGTCGGACCGTAAATCCAAATTCTACATGCAACCCGACCATGCAACCCAACCCTGCTTAAGTAACACAAAAGTAATCAACCATGCAACAGCTTACAGGCGTTCGAATATTTGCCGATAAATAATGTCATAATAAACACCGTTAGGGTTAAGTGAGACATCGAGGCCGCGATATGCAGTTGAATCAAAGGCTATAGACGTACAGCCAGAAAGGGATGGATATAAGAATGCAGTGAGAGCGAAGGATTGCCTGATGTTTACCCTGGTTCAACCCTGGTTCACAAAGACGTCCACGTAACATGACAGAACATGACCTCGTGGACTGCGCAAATTTGCCACGCTCGAGCCACAGTAGTTTATTATTGCTTCTACTTACGCTTTACGCACTTTTTGTAGTATTTGTACAGTTTGAGAATCTATTCGATATCAAAATGGTACAATTGAAATCCCACCAAAATTCCGGTCTATCAAAGCATCGCATACTCCCAAGTAGGTTCAGCAATTATTGGTATTGTCATCGGCATCAATCTGAATTCTATTTATAGTACTGGCGCCTGTGCCACTGAGCGCTTAGTGCCTCTATAGGAACTTCATACTTGGTTTCAAATTTGCTTGCCGCGGAATGGCATCCAGCCGAAGACCTATAGAACTTCAAACTGAAAAGGATCTTCGACGCTCGATCCCCTGTTCTCTCAACTTATACGCTATCTGAGCCTATCTCCCGTAATCATTCAAAAGCGCACTCTCCGATGACCTCCGTAGACCATGGAAAAATATCGGAATATCAAATTCTTTCTGCTTATGTTTTTGTGCGTGTAATAACCCTCATTTTATGAGCTGTGTAGTTCAGTGGATCATGTAGCAAACACGCGTGGAAGTGTCAGATTTGATAGCCGTTAATTACACTGGGTTACGAGCATTACAAGTACATATTGTTCACAGGACCAAGGGGTTATAGGCAGGAAAAGTTTGTCTATCATGATACTTATGATCGACCCCGTATGCGTCGAAGAAGCCGCCTTTCGCCACCTTGTCACCACCTCGCCATGGCTCTCTGCTAACTTGTGCTGCAACAGCAATAAAGTGTACGGGTTCACAATAGTTCGTAACACGAAACTATCTATGTATAAAGTTGAGAAAATCCAGTTATAAAAACCGTGGACACATGTCGTATGTCGTTAAATGCTCGTAATGATGACCAAGGTCCCAGCTCTAATTCAACACCGATCCTTATGGCCGATATCAAACATTTTCTAGCCAAAAATGCGCTTCCTGATTTCTTGCGCCGCCCTTTGACGCTCTCTCCGCGCAGCGCCTTCGCCCAACACGGACTTGTTCTCGATCGCGCGGCGGCTGAGATAGGGCATTACTTCAGCCAAGGCTCCATATGGCACATATCTAGAAACAATCTTATTAATCCACGTATGAAGAGTACTCTGCAATGATAACGCACTTGAGAACAAAAGCGTAGTTGATGATATCCGACTGACAACCGAGTCTGTCAGATCGTCACACATTCCTAGATTTCATTTCCACACGTAAGTATGGTGGAATGGACCCGGAGAGTAGTGCTCACCGTAAAGTTGTCCGATAGCCACTCTCTCTACCGTCTCATTTCCAACCTTAATTCCGCCTTCGATCTTGCTGTCCTCCACAGCCAATCCATTGCGGACAAGTTCCTTCAGGATCAAGGCACAACTCTCCAGTTATGTGTGCCGAACAGCACACCAATCCCAGGACTCGAAGCCAATGGAGGTGTGTCTTGGATAATCGTTGTAGGCGTATTAGTTCCCTTGACCCAATCGTACCATCCCTTTACAGATGCCACGGACGCGCTGCCCGACGCGCTCCTTGAACACTGGTCCACGTCTTCCTTGACAACCCTCGCCAGCATCTTAATGCACTCGTTATAATTGTAGTCCGTGTCCCTCTTCTCGCGCCATACAGGCGGCTCTGCATCAGGAGAAATAGAGGACGAAGGTCGGGGGCGCCGACAGCATGGGGAGAGTTGTCGAATTCGGTGGCAAGTCTGTGGGCTTCCAGTTCATGCGGATGGTATGCACCACGCACGAGTTTGACACCGAGAGAGTAGTTGTGTTTCCGAGAATCTTCAATTGCAAGAGCCAATTGTTCGGGTGTTCTGCCGGTGAATATGAGTCGAAGATATTGACGACATATGGAAGAGACGAGCTGGCCTACCTTCGTAGATAACATTGGAAAGTCGCATAAACGAGTGGTTGGACGTCCCCAGCTTTACCAGGCGCACGAGAATTAAATTCTCGCATGAGCCCTAAGGTTAGAGCGTCTATCGCAGGTTGGTACCAGCTATGTGGCGAGAATGATTAATGATCGTCAGCGTCACTTGATTTTTGATCCGAAACTTAATTACCTATATTCAGCATCCACAATGATCTTCACGCCTTTCTCCCTGGCATGAGCGCAATTCTAGAAAGGTCAGCGTATAGTTTTTTTACGTGTTGGATATCAGCAGGGCTGAGCGGAAGACGATCAGCAGACGACGAGTCGCGTAGAATAATGTCTAGATCTTCAATTCTAGCTGAGCCAGGGAAAGGACCGTCGCTGCCTTCAAGGATTTCGGGAGAGCTTTTCTAGAGGCAACGATATGAGAGGACAGTGCGTGAAGGGCATGTGCGTCGGGTAAGAGGGCTGTCACTTCACAGCGACCCATGTTCGTCGCCCATGATGAGTACT